>CM053271.1:57903229-58038229 GCA_028583415.1 Protea cynaroides
CGATAGGAATGGAATACTAACTTGGAAAGAGGGAGGTTCTCTCTCCTTTCCTACCATTCTTGGCCTGTGGAGGATCAACTTACCATGAACATGCCGTTAGTGATAGGTCTTTCCATGCAGGGAGAAGTCAGGAATTCAAATCGATGGGACCCACATTCAAATCGGTCACCATTCGGAATTTGAGCCTGGAGCTGTGGCTGGTGTGCTGCCGCACCACCAATGCCTCCAACCGGACCTTCTTTTGGGTCGGCTAGTCTAGACGTGTGCTTGCCAGGCTCTTAGTAGTCTTATAAGCTGAGTCAGACTTCATCTAGTGCATTCCCGTGCACTCTAGTGATACAAGGGGTTCAAGGTCGTGGCTCAGTGTCACCTCATAACTACGTTCTCATCATTGGTCATATCGATACGATACATTTGCACGTGGGAATACCCGACACATGCCCAAAATGATAACAAGATTTGGGCATGGGTCTTACAAGGATCACGATGAGGGTTGTGTCTGCAATGACCGCATATATGGACCTTGATGTGGCATGCCTCTCTTCTATTAATACTTAGATCTGTAAATAGACTGTATAGTCTATTTCTAGAAGTTTTTTGTTACAAATCTATTCGTTTGGATTATTGTTTTATATAAATTACTCTGGATATGTTTTGGGAAACACAATGTATTTGAGATAACAAACAGTCTGATTATTTTATGTAATACAATTTAGTTGGCATCAGTCACTTACATGATTTGCCTATGCTTCCACTTTTATATATTTACTTTGTTACTTTGATTATTGTTGGTTATTGCATATGTAGACTGTTATGTGATGATTCGATAGTTCATAGCATGCGCATGATCTTGGGTGGTTCGGGTTACCATTGAAGGACCCGGGTATCATGCCCATATTCAGAAATGGGTCATGATTGCCGTTCTCCCTTATATTGTCCCAAGCAGTTTGAGATAAAAGAATCTCTCTGGTCCATCGATGCAAACCTATGAAACTATCCCATTTGATGTTTGTAAATGATCTGATGATATTTTTGAAAGCTGTTTTGCCTTCTGCTACAGCTGCTTTGGAAGTCCTGGGAAGTTTCAGTGATGTTTTCAAATTGAAGCTAAACCAGAATAAATACTCTATCATTTTTGGAGTAAATCTTTTAGTTAAGAAAAGCCTTATTAGATGTTGCCGATCCCCTGAAGCTTCCTTGCCTAGTAGATATCTAGGAGTTCCCCTTATGGCCTCTAAACTTTCCTTCATGGACTGTCTTCCTATTCTTGAGAAAATCTAGTTGAGGCTGGTAGAATGGAAAAGTAGATTATTATCTTATGTTGGGAGAACCCGATTTATCTTATCAATGCTGCAAGGGGGTTATATCTAATGGTCCAGGTTATTTGGTTTGCCAGGGAAGCTAGTTAAGTTCATTGAGTCTTGTTTTGTTCAATACTTTTGGTCAGGGCCCAATCTAAAGAAGAAAATTCACTTCGTTAGTTGGGATAGAATCTGTTTCCTAAAGGATGAAGGAGGATTGGGAGTGAGGAAAGTGAAGGATATGAACAAAGCAGGGATCCTCAAACATGTTTGGAATATCATTTCCAACAAGAAGAGCATATGCGTTCATTGGATCCAGCTTAGCTACCTGAAAAAATGATTCTATTTGGATAGTCAAGGTGAATCAAAACAATTCTTCGGTCTGGAATTCCATTGTCAAGTTGAGAAGCATTATGAAGGAGCATATTAGGTTTGAAATTGGGTCAAGAGAGAAGACCCTATTTTGGTTTGATCATTGGCATCTTGTCAGGGTCCTCTGGGATAAATTTGGAGAAAGCGCATTATGAATGGTTCAAGGAGAATGGCTACTATGAGTGAATTCTTGACCCTTGGGAGATGGATAGGTTGCCCAAATGGAGATAACCATATTGTGAAAATATTGTCAGGGTTGCATTCGGTGATCAGAAGACACCATGATCAAGATGATCAAGCTGTGGACTGAGAATACATCAAAGCCCCTCCACAAAACGTGCCTAGAATGCGGTGAGACTTAAGAAACCGATGGTGATGTGGTGGAAAGCCATCTAGTTCTCAAGGAATATCCCAAGACATTCATTCATAGCTTGGACAAATATTTAAAATGCCCTTGCTACAACAAATCAACTTAGAATTCGTAATATTAATCCATCCATCGAGTGTAGTTTATGCCGGACTAATCATGACACTAAGGACCATCTTTTCTTCTCCTGCGAGTTCTCGAGATCTATCTAGTCTTGATGCCTATCACGTTGCCACCAAAGCCATTTTCCTTTCCTTGATCTGGAGTAGGAAGCTTGCTGGATTTCAAACACATTTAAAAGTGGATGACCTCGTGATGCAATTGGTAAAGTTTGCTTTTGCGCAGCAATTTACCACATACGGAAAGATCACAACTGCAAAATCTTCACCAAAAAGTCGAAGACTAAAGATCAGATTAAAGTTGCAATTGTGGAAGAAGTTCAAACCACGATTAAGTCCTTTATTTTTAAAAGCCCTCTCCCCCCTTGGCACTCTTGAATATTTTAACTGGTTATTTGATGTAAACTAGGCCAGAGAGGATACTAGTCTGGATGTGGTGGTAGTGGTTTAGTTGTCTTTTTCTTTCTAGTGGAGGGTGCCCGTTGAGGGTCATTCCTTTGCCTTGGGCTTCAACCTTGTTTGTTGGCTATCCCCTCCTTGAGCTGTTTGTTGTGCTCTCTTCTTGGATTAATAAAATATCTACTTACAACTCTCCCCACCCCCAAAAAAAAAAAAAAAAAAGAACTATATATATATATATATATATATATATATATATATATATATATATATATATATATATATATATATATATTGTTTACCCCAACCTAAGAACCTCTTTGATCGACCAATAGGTGGCTTTCAATCACCTTTACAAAATGTAATTTGAAATTCTTCCAAATTCAATCCTAGCCTGTGGAACCTGCTTTTAACACAAAATAACCAAACATTACGGCAATTTTCAACCCGATATTAATGTGGACTTAAAAACGTCTGACATATATGTGTGAAATGAAAATTACCGTCTTCACTTAACCCCCCCCACCCCAATTCTTCCACCTTTTTTTTCTTTTTTTTTGGTCAAGTAGCAATTCTTCCATTCTCTCTAGAAAGAAATGTGAGAAATGTCAAAGGGACAGCAATGACTGGGTTAGGGCAGATCAACAGCGGTACTTACAATCATGAGCTTACACCTGAAAACCAGAAAAAGAAAAAAATTTCCTGGAAGGGTCAAGGGTTGTAATGGAGTTCAGATCACCTGCATTTACATGTACTCTCTATAGAATTTCATCACCATCGATGTGATGTGAGACCCACTAGATATGAACGGTGATGATATCCAAGAAGGATACAAGTACATGCAGGTTAACTATTCTTGTTGTAACAGATTATCAATCTAAGCATTGAGTTTCTAACCACCAATAGAAAAACAGCTTTGACCCTTCAACCAGCAGAAACTTATAAAAGATGCTTGCACCGGTACAAAATCATAACTAGACCAGTTTAACATTCATATAAAATTAACCTAACTAGATTTTTTAATTTAGGTCCAAGGGCCTCGCTTGCCTTCAGAAACTGGGTTATGCTCCGCTCTATCAATTTTAGAACACACTCAGCATTCCAAGAAGTAGATCCACATCATAAGGGTTCGCAACTCTTCTGTTTAGACACCAGTGACTCAGTTCTATTGTCCAACCTTCCAGAGAAACTTGAGGCTGCAAGTATTGGATTAGTGTATTGTATTTTGCTAAGAGATTAGAAGTTCAGTGATGCCATTTGTTGCTCAACATGTTAGGCATCACTCCATTGTCTTGTTGAATTACTTTTGGAAACAAAGGTCAAGCCGGCTTTCTATTGACCAAGTCCACAAAACGCTTCATAATAAGCTGCAGATGGATTTCTGAATCTCAAGGCAGATCATATTTCACATTTCCAAGGTAAAGACCACATGCAGGGGCCATGGGACTCGCAGCAGTCACTGTCTTTGCATTCAGGATTCTTTCAACTGAAATTAATTGGTATCAAATTAAGATATTAGTATGGGATAAATCTAGAAAGATGTAATATTCCTTCTAGCATTCGATCAAGGAGATGGAAAAGTTAATTCCGAAAATGAGAAACAGACAAACCATCATCAGTAGTAAGATCCCCTGTTCCCACAGATTTTAGAACGCCAATTAGCAGCCTGACCTGCAAGGTTTAACAGAGCACATATAAACCCAAGATACTGGGACTCTAATACCATTATTGACTTCAGACTTCTATTACCAAAAACAAAAACTTCAGATTTTAACATACTGTCGAGTAATACATCGTTCGTCTTTCTCCTTATTTTGTTTGTTGGACTGTATCGCTGATAAGACCAGTGCTATGCCAAGGGTTTATTGCATATAACAAACATGGTGAAGCTAACACAAGTAGTTGAGGAACATGAAATGTTAGAAAAGAGCCCTACATGGTCATATAGAATGCACAATCAGCCGGTTGAGGGACCATCATGGAGGTCCAGTTACCATCAGGTCAGTAGCCAAGAGGCATCCCAACCATACACAGTTGGGTGTCCAGAAGTTCAGTTTGGGTCCTTCCAGATTGTGCAGGATTCACAGATCCTGATCTTGACTGTTTCAAGCAATTCAGAAAACAACCAGCTAACCTTTAGAACCTTGTTTGGGCTCATATATGCTATTTTGAAGTTTCAAACCCTAAAATTTCTGGCCAAACAGAAGGATCCACTTTCGACCTAGCACATTTCACTGGTTAAATGACAACTTTCAACTCCAAATAACTACCAAGATTTGAAAGGTCAAATCTCCTTCATTTTTAGTTTATTAAATTTGAGTTTGTTCCTCAGGGTCTAGTTTATCTCTACCAAGTTTCCAGTTGTTTGAGGGTGCTCATCAATGTCCCTTGATTAGGTCGACTGAAGCCTATCTAGTTATTGATTTTCTAGTTTGTTGAATCTTAAAAGTTCATTGTTTGGGGTAGTCATTTAACAGCACCTTCAGCTACCTGGTCCCATTAAAAACTAGAGTTACGGTTTGTTGACCTAATAGTCCATCAATTATATAAAAGAAAGATTAAGTTTACAACCATGAAAGTTACAAACCAGGAACTGCCAAATCACTACAGAGGCTTTACTGAGGATATGAGATCAGTTGAGTGCATATGTGACTTTGGAAGCCCATGTGGGTCCTTGGAAGAGACCACTAAACCCCTTCACTTGTCTCTTTCACAAGTTGAAGTCTATTTTAATGTGCAAAGAGAGGAAAACTGTTGGTCTACCAACTCAAACGTTTTGTGTGATTTTGTCTCCTAAGCCTAGTCCTTTACAACAGGGTGAAAGGGGGACAATAGAGAAGAAGAATAAGAAAGAAGAAAGAGGAGTCGGAACTAGAAGAGATTTCTCACTAGTCACCACTGCATTTATGCCGCCAAGGTTTGAGAACATGGTTTTGACAAGCCTGGAAACCGAGTTAGCCCAGGTTTCGACCACATTTCGGTTGAAACCTGGGATTTTTCCTAGCAGCACTCGAAACCTAGGTTTCAAGGCCAAAATTTTGTTTTTGATCATTTTTTTTTTTTTGTGTAGACTATTTAACCCTTGTACACCTATTCTCTATATTAGTTTCAGAAAATAACATCCAAAATGGTATTATGTAGTGTGGACCCAACATACACAGAAACCTAGGGCTGTGTCTAGAGTTAAATAGACAGCGCTTCTAAATAGGCATAAAACTAATGATCATATTGACACTATGGGAGAGTTATTGAAAAGCATGAGACAAGAAACTACTATTACGAAAATCAATTTGGTTTTATGCTAAGTCCATAACAGATGCTATTTACTAAGGAGACTCATGGAAAGATTTAGAAAATGCAAGAAGGACCTCTATATGGTCTTTATTGACTTAGAAAAAACTTATATCAGAGTCCCTAGAGAGTTAATCTGGCAAGTACTAAGAAGAGAAGTGTTTCAAGTAAATGTGGACATAGTCAAGGATATGTAATATAATGTGTCACTAGTGTGAAAACCGTGAGAAGTCAAGGTAGTGAATTCTCAATTACAATTGAATTACATCAAAGATAAGCTCAAGTCTTTATCTGTTTACCTTTATTATGGATGATTTAACCAAAGACATTCAAGATGAAGTTCCTTGGTGCATATTTTTTGCTGATGATATTGTTTTGATGGATGAAACAAAAGGTTTTAAGATAAGTAGAATGAAGATGGAGTATATGGTAGGTAATTTTAGTCACACAATGGTGGATAATGAGGTGGAAAAAATTGATGAGAGGGAGGTATCACAAAGTAATTCTTTTAGGTATCTATGTTCAATCATAAATAAAGAATGTGATATAGAAGATGATGTTTCATAGAGGATTAAAATATGATGGATGAAGTGGAGAGGTGCGTCTAGAGTGTTGTGTGATCGGCTCCTTTAAAACTTACTAGAAAATTTTATAAGACAGTCATTCTAACGGCTACGATGGTACGAAATGTTGGGCAATAAAGAAGCATCATATAGATTAATTAGTCTAGCTGAGATGATGATGTTGAGATGGATTTATAGCAAAACTAGGAACGATATAGCTAATTTAGAGTAGCACCAATAAATTATAAGCTACGAGAGAAAATCATTTGAGAGGGAATGGCCACGTTTAGCGGAGGCCTTTAAATGGTCCAGTATGGATGAATGATTTGATTCAAATCGAAGGATCTAAAAGAGCTAGGGTTAGATCCAGGATGACTCTTGAGGAGGTGGTGAGGAAAGACATACATAGCTTCGGCTTAGTTTCAAGTAAGACCTCGAACAGAGATGATTGGAGGGCAATAATCCATGTAGCCGACCCCATTTTGTTGGGATAAGGCATTGTTTTATATATATATATATATATATATATATATATATATATTATTGATAATGGTTTGACTTGTCTATGAAAGACAGATGTCCATAGTATTTATAGAGTGAATGAATTACAAATAAAGAAAGAGAGTAGATGAGGTAGGTGAGGATACATTGAACCTAGACATCATTGTGCGGTAGATGGGTATCAGCTGCACCACTGGTGCAGTTGATACCATTAGCCACACCACTTATGCGGCTGATATCATAAGCCAGACCTTTACATTAACTTTGAGTTCCAACACCACCCCTCAAGTGGGTGCATATATATCATGCATGCACAACTTGGACAATATCATATGAAAGGATTTCTCAGGTAGTCTTTTGGTGAAGATGTCTGTCAGTTGATCCTTTGATTTGACAAATGGAACTTGATTCTGTCCACTGTCAAGCTTTTCTTTGATGAAGTAACGGTCTAATTCAACATGTTTCGTCCTATCATGCTGAACCGGATCATTAGCAATGCTAATAGCTGCTTTATTGTCACAATACAAGGTCATGGATTGAGGACATAGAATTTTCAAGTCTTTGAGTAACTTTTGTAACCACAAGAGTTCGCACATTCCATGTGCCATTGCCCTGTATTCTGCCTTTACACTGGATTGGACCACTACATTCTGCTTCTTGCTGCGCCAAGTAACCAAATTTTTGCCCACAAAAGTACAGTGACCAGATATAGACTTACGATCTGGACTGGCTGCCTAATCTGCATCAGCATAAGCCTCCACCTTTAGGTCATTATAAGGTGACAGGAGAATCCCTTTTCCGGGGGATGTCATTAGGTAATGAAGTATCCTATAGACAGCATCCATATGTGTAGAGTATGGGTCGTGCATGAACTGGCTTACCAAACTCACAGCAAATGCAATGTCTGGTAGTGTGTGGGAAAGGTAGATAAGTCTGCCAACTAATCTCTAGTACCTGCCTTTATCTGTTAGTGTTCCTTCCTTCTCCCTGAGTTTAGTATTGGGATCTAGAGGTGTATCACATGGTCGGCCCCAAGCAATCCTGTCTTTGAAAGGAGATCAAGAATATACTTCCTTCCAGAGAGAGAGATGCCTTTTGTAGATCTGGAATCTTAAATCCCAAGGAAGTACCTAAGTTTCCAAGATCTTTTATTTCAAACTCCTTTCCCAGAAACGCCTTTAATTTTTCGATCTCATCATTGTTATTTGTAGCAATGATGATATCATTTACATATACCAGTAGAGCTGTAAAGGCACTAGGTGAATACTTTATAAACAAAGTATGGTCAGCAATGTTTTGAACATAACCAAATGCTACCAATCTACCATAGCTTTATTAAATCTCCCAAACCATGCTCTAGGGGACTATTTAAGGCCATATAGTGATTGTTTCAATTTGCATACATTCCCTTTGCCTCTAGCATTTGTGAAACCAAGTGGACAATCCATGTAAACTTCCTCAATGAGTTCTCCATGGAGGAAGACATTCTTCATGTCTAGCTGTTGCAAATCCCAGTTATGATGTATGGCACATGACAAAAAAACCCTGATAGTAGTCATCTGGGCCACTGGAGCAAAAGTTTCTTGGTAGTCAATCTCATATGTCTGGATAAATCCACGTCCAACCAGTTTAGCCTTATACCGATCTATAGTTCCATCTGGTCTTTGTTTCACTGTGAAAATCCACTTGCACCCTACTAGCCTTGTACCTGCTGGAAGTAGAACAAGGTCCCATGTATCATTCTTCTTTAAGGCTCTCATTTCCTCCATCATTGCAGCTTTCCACCTTTCACCTATAATTGCATCCTGCCATTTTTTAGGAACAGACACAGGAAAGCAAGGATACAAATACATGAAAGGAAGGGGAAAGGGAGTTATATGAAACAAAGTTGGAAATAGGGTGAAGTGTATAGGCCCTAGTCCCTTTTTGAAGAGTAATGGGCAGTTCAAGATCAGAGGGAGGAAGTTCCTTACCTTGGGTCTCTGGATCCAGGGCTGGCGAAGGGACATGTGAAGTCGCATTGATGGTAACTTCAAACCAAAAAAAGAGAAGCAGAGAGAGAGAGAGGTGGTACCTAGGGTTTAGGCTTTGATACCATGTTGATAATGGTTTTGACTTGTCTATGAAAGATAAAGGTCCAGTATTTATAGAGTGAATGAATTATAAATAAAGAAAGAAAATAGGTGAGGTAGGTGAGGATACATTGAACCTAGACATCACTGTGCGGTAGATGGGTGGTGCTTGTGCGGCTGATACCATCAGCCGGACCTTTACATTAACTCTCAGTTCTATATATATATATATATATATATATATATATATATATATATATATATATATATATATATATATATATATATATATATATATATTAATTGAATGATATTAGACATAAATAAACAAATACCCCCCCCCCCATTTGAATACAATAAAAGTAGTCCAAAATTCAAATTCCAAAAGAATAAGAAGTCAACTCTCCAGTTCAATAACATAAACCGTATTTTCGATTGTAGGGGCGATTTTCAACTTTCAAATGCTAAGGTCTTTCTAAATCTAAAAATTTAATAAATCTTAGTATAGTAAAACAGTACTAAAAACTAGAAATGCACGAAAATAAAATTTTGTTTTGATGCCTAAATTGTATTTCCATTTAAGGGACTTTAAATAGCATTCGTGTGCTCTAACCAATTTTTTACTAGAGTGTAACTCCTTCAATATAACTCGGATTCAAGTAATCTCAGATTAATTAAAAAGTTGATTTTGTTAGCTTTGCAACAATTCCAAAAATTGTTTGGATCAGAGTTATATTGAAGGAGTTACGCTCCGGCAAAACCTTGTTTAGAGTATGCAAATGCAGTTTAAAGTCGTCTGAATGAAAATAAACTTTTGGATATTAAAAAAAAAAGATTATTTTGGTGCATTTTTGGTTTTTAATGATGTTTAAAATTTTTAGACTGGAGAAAACCCTAGCATTTAAAGGTTAAAGATCACTCCCGTAATCGAAAATGCATTTTTTGTTCATAAATAGAGAGTTGACATTTTATCCTTTTGGAATTTGAATGCGGGTGTGCAGGTAAAGAAGCTAATCTCTAAGCGAGGATTAGATTACCATCTTGGAAAATAGGATCTTTAACAGGTAAGAGCCTAGAATTAAGTTATGAGGAGAAATGGATTAACATAAATTATATTCAAGAGACTAGATGGAAAGGTAAAAAGGCTAAGGAGTTGAATGACTTAAACTTTGGTATACGAGGGATAAAAGTACTAACAGTGGAGTGGGCATAGTAGTTGATAAAAATTTAAAAAATGATGTGGTAGATGTTACAAGATTTAGGGATAGGATTATAACCATCAAGCTGGTATTGGAGAAGAGGATGTCAATATAATTATCGCTTACGAACCCCAAGTAAGATTGGATGCGAGTGCTTAGTTACAATTTTGGGAACACCTGGATGGGGTGATCTAAATGGACATGTAAGGGGAGACCGTAGAGGTTATGAAGGTGTACATGAAGAATATGGTCTAAAAGCGAGGAATGAGAAGGGGACTTTAATTTTAGATTTTGTTTTGGCTTATGATCTATCCATTGTAAATACATATTTAGAAAAGAAAAAAGAGCATTTGGTCACCTTTAAAATTGGGCATTATAGTAGCCAAATAGATTTCTTTTTAACTAAAAGGTGGGATAGGTTGCTATGTAAGAATTGTAAGGTTATACCGGGTAGGTTGCTATGTAAGAATTGTAAGGTTATACCGGGGGAGAGCCTAACCACACAACATAAATTATTGGTCATGGATATGTGTCTCATTATGCCGATTCGTAAGAAAGGCCAGGTTTTTTGCCCTAGTTTAAGGTGGTGGAGCTTAAAGGGAGATACCTTGAAACCTTTTTCTGATTATGATCAATTAAGGAAAGTGAAACTTTGAGGGAGAAACAATGTGGAATGAGATGCCTGCTTGTATTAAGAAAATTGCTACAGATGTCCTAGGCGTATCGAAGGGAAAACGTCATTCCCCTAGGGAGCATAGATCAAAGTTTCGGCTGAAACACATCGATTTTTAGCAGAACCGATACTAAACTGGTAGGCAGTACAATTTGTACCATATTTTGGTCCGAGTTGCAGATTTCGGACTGAAATATCGCTTCGAGTTGTTGATTTTGGCCTGATTTGTTGATTTTGGCCATATGAAAATACCGATTTTCAGGATTCGTAATTGTTTGTTAGACAATGAAACTAACACCTCTCATGTTATTATATTTTATATACTTTTTCTGTTTCTGATTGTACGTGTCTTTGACTCTCTATACTTTGTTATAAACATAAGTGCTTCGCAAGTTATCTAGTCGGTCTTGACTCTTGAGCTCTGGCATGCTTTGCAAGTCATCAGTAACAGCTGATAGAGTTCGGCAGATGAGAAATGTCAGTATTTGTGGAGTGGGACAATGAATAATGATAGCATTTGGGTCCACAAGTTGCAATCACTTGGGTTTGCCTTGGACTTTGACAACCTAAGGGACAGCTGCTACAGCATGCACAGCCACTGAGTTTCTTCGGCTGACATGACAGACTTCTTTTTATATTCTCAAGGCTGAGCAACCATGGGGAAAAAAAAAACTAGGGCATAGTACTTTATTATGGTTGATGTTGGTAGAGATCCTCTAGGACAGTCTTTGCTAGATGGGTGCAAGGTTGATAGGAGACCACCATTCGGATGTGTAATTGTACAATTGATGAAGAGCACAAAATGAAATGGTTAATGGAATTCTTGTAGTATTTATTACGATGAAGAATGGTTCTTTTTTATATTTCCTTGTAAGATCATATTCTTGTGGTAATTGTTTAAACCTATCCTTTTTCTGAGTTATTTCCTATTTCACCCTATTATGTTTTAACACGTTAAGAAACCATGCTTGGGAGACATTGTTATCCATGTGTTGATCCATTTTTATCTGGTTTGATTTTCAATTGTAGTTTGGACCACCGAAACCACATCTGAAACTTTTTTTTTTTTTTTTTTACCAGGTTTCCCCGAAATTTCTGCCGAAACCATCAAAATTTCAATTTCTGGCCTGGCTGAAACCAAGCATGAAACTGAAATTACAATCCTTGCTAGGGAGTTTTAGTGGTGGGATAATGAGGTTCAAGCAGTCATCAAAGCTAAGAAAGATAGTTATAAGACGTGACAAAAGACTAAGGATACAGAGGATCTAAAAAGGTATAGACTTAACAAATGAAGCCAAAAAGGTTGTGGGAAAAATAAAGGCGAAAAAATATGAAAATCATTATAACAATCTGAGCACAAAAGAAAGGAAAAAAGCTATCTATAAAATAACTTAGATGAGAGAAAAGAACAATAGAGATTTAGACCATATTAGATGTATTAAAATAACTCTAATAAGGGATGAAGACATTAATGAGAGATGGAATGATTATATCTATAGCTTACTATATGAAGACATTTCCAGTGATAGTATCCCAGAAGGCTACATTACCCATCAAGACACCATAGGTTGTAGGTATATATGAAAAATTAAGGTATCAGAAGCAAAAAAATTTCAAGGAGGGTGAATGTAGGCAAAGCACCAAGCTCAAATGATGTTCCGATAGAAGTATGGAAGAGCCTATGAGTTTATGGAGTATTTTGGCTAACCAAGCTGTTCAATAAGATTATGAGCACAAGGAACATGCCAAAATATGGAAGAAAAGCATTGTGATCCTAATTTATAAAAAGAAAGGTGATATTCAGAGCTGCAATAACTACAAAGACAAAAAATTAATGAGTCATACTATGAAACTATGAGAGAAAGTTATTGAAACTCGTATGAGACAAGAAACTACTATTACGAAGAACCAATTTGGTTTTATGCTAAATAGATCTACGACAGAAGCTATTTACTTACATAGGAGACTCATAAAAGATTTAGAGAATGCAAGAAGGACCTCCATATGGTCTTATTAACCTAGAAAAAACTTATGACAGTCCCTAGAGAGTTAATCTGACAAGTAATAGAGAAGAGAAGTGTTGCAAACTAATATGTGGACAAGTCAAGAATATTTATTAAAATGTGGTGACTACTGTGAAAACCATTGGGGAGGGTCAAGGTAGTGAATTCCCAATTACAATTGGGTTACGGTTAAGGATCAGAGCCCTTAAATATTTACCCTTATTATGGATGATTTAACCAGAGACATTCAAGATAAAGTTTCTTGGTGCATGCTTTTTGCTAATAATATTGTTTTGGTAGATAACACAAAAGCAAGGATTAAAGCCAAGTTGGAGTTATGGAGATCAACATTGGAATCAAAAGGTTTTATGATAAGTAGAACGAAGATGAGTATATGATGTGTAACTTTAGTCACGGCTTAATAGCAGCGAGCTCCGCTTTCAGAAGCGAGCCAGAGTAGCGCGCTGGAGCAGCCACACAAGGACGGATAATGAAGTGAGAATTGATAAGGGAGATATTCCGAAGTGATTCTTTTAGGTGTTTAGGTTCAATCATTAATAAAGAAGGTGACATTGAATATGATGTTTCACAGAGGACTAAAATAGGATGGATAAAGTAGAGAGGTACGTCTGGAGTGGTGTGATCGGCATATTCCTTTAAAACTTAAAGGAAAGATTTTATAGGGCAATCATTCGACCGGCAATGATGTATGGTGTGGATGTTGGGTAGTCAAGAAACATCATATAGATAAACATAATGTAGCTGAGATAAGGATGTTAAGATATATGTGCAGTAAAACCACGAAGGATAAGTTAAGGAATGACCAAATTAGAGCTGACTTGGGAGTAACGCCAATACATGATAAGCTACGAGAAAACCGTTTGAGATGGTAAGACAATGTTCAACTGAGGCCCTCAGATTCTCCAGTACGAAGGAGTGATTGGATTCAGCACGATCTAAAAGAGCTAGGGGCAGCCCTAAGATGACTCTAAGGAGGTGATGAGAAAAGACTGCATAGCTTAGACCTTGTTTCAAGTATGACATAAAACGAAACTGACTAGAGAGCAAGAATCCATGTAGCTAACCGCATTTAAATGAGATAAGGCTTGTTGTTGTTGTATTAGGGATAAAAATTAGATGTACAAAATTATCCTTAAAGCTTGTCTTATTTACATATTAACGTTCATCTTCTTGCACTACATTATTACCTAGGCACTCGTAATATTTACCACTGGTACCCCTTTTGGCGAGGCACTCGGCTTGCAAGCCTAGCCACCCCCACCCCCCCAACACCTAGGTGATGACTAAGTGTCCCAGTGGGTAGCCAGTGCCTTAACTCCATAGTTGTCAAGGCGTCGCCTAAGCGCCGCCTAGGTGCCCAGGCTACCTTGGGTCGCCTTGGAAAATCGGGCACCTTGATCGCCTAGGCGGGCGCCTTGGTCGCCTAGGCGCCCAGTCAGGCCTCCATCGCCTTGATTCGCCTTGGCGCCTTGACAACTATGCTTAACTCACCTAGTCAACATGACCACTATGTTACTGAATATGTCCATGAATCAAGAGACTAAATAAGAAGACCATGAATCAATGCATCAAAATAATTTATGTTCCTAAAAAGATTAACAATAATAAATTCACCCAAATTTAACTATCCACAGACCTGGAGTGACCAGCTTACCTGTTCAGGTTGATAGTTCTTTAAAAAAAAGAAAGCTTAAGAGAGGTTCATCTCGAGTTTTTGAGGCACTTCCGTCAATCATTAGACACACATGGAATCCTGTCAGGCTATGATCTTTAACCATCCACTTTATTCTTGTAACAGGTTCCAAGACCAACCCACCCACCTACTCTCTCTCTCTCTCTCTCTCTCTCACACACACACACACATACACACGTTTTACATAGTAAATGAAGGTCCCAGCCACTCATATCAGAAAGTTTATAAATATTGGCGACTTAAGAGACCTATCATATCATATCAACGATGATGCGGAACCCAAGTAGGAAAACCCTGATTGGTCCACTAATGGGCCCACCCAAATAATAAGTATCCCAACTTAAAAGAATAATGGCAAAACAGTAATTTCAGCAATAATGTGAGACCATGTGATAGCCAAACAGGGCCTTAGGATATAACTGGAATTAAAATTAAAGGTGAGGGCTAAACTTGGAAACAATCACAGGGGATGGGAATAAGTTAAAAGTCAGGGGTAAAGTTGGAATTATAATGAAGGACAAGTTTAAAAGATTGACATGGCTGAGGTTGCCTTCAACCTTGGTTCATGAAATAGAATAGCAACAGGTGGTAACCAGGTTTGGGTTTCTGTGTCGAAACGCCTCCAAATCGACACGGATGGAGCTGAAATGGCAAGGGACGATCCGTAACTAGTCAACCTATCAAACCCAACCAACCCTTGCATCAAATAAGGGGCCATATGAGAGAATGAAAATTCCTGGAAATCAGTCTATACGGTAGAACTGAAACCAGAACTGAAACTGGTTTTTAATCTTACGAAAACAGAACTTATATGGGGTAAGACTATAGGAGATTGGGTCGTTTATGAGAAGGAAGGTCTCAACCAGAATTTGAGGGTGATAGGAAGAGAGAGGAGAGAGATCAACGTAGTTCGGTAGGGCTGTTTCTACCGCCCAGAACAGAGGAGGAAATAAAGAAGAAAGAAGAAGTAAGAAGGGAGAGAGAAGGGAAAGGAGGAGGGAAGGGAAAAGGATCGACCAACCTGGTCACCGAACCACACTTCACAACCGTGAAGAAAAACTCCCAATTTTATTCAATGTTCAACTCTGAAAATAAAACTCCTATTACATGTACTTTTAAAGGAAAAACTTTCCTAAACTAATTGAAATAAGATTAGTAACTAAATAATATCTCTACTAGAATAAAATCTCTAATCAAAATAGAAATCATAAGGAAGCTTAAAATTGAAATCTTCCTAATCTAAACTCAACTAAATTAAATCCCTACCAACCATGTCCAAACCAAAAGGTTGGCTTGGGTTTGGACCGGTTCTGATTTGGCTTGGGTAGCCAAAGCGGCTCATGTTGGTCCATCCACAAGCAAGCTACTGCATTAGAGGATACACAAGATATACAGAGATACACATAAATACGTGCAAGATATGAATGAAAACACTTAAAGAACATGCAAAATACAATTTCGATGTTTAAAACATTATAATAATTAGTAATTAAATCCAATCATAGGGCGTTAAGTGGTTGGACCCAATATCTGCCATATTAGCAGATTATTAGGGCCCAAGTTTTGTGTACAAGTATGCCCCGTGATACCCTGACTTAACTGTTAGTATGTGGTACAGTGGTAGTAATGTAGCTATTTGCAATAAGTACTTAGGACCAAACATAACCAAACACAATTTTTTTAAATATATCCATGCTTATTGTTTGTTTATTTTTATATAATAAAATATAATTATTTTACCATTAATTCATGTTTCTAAACAATTTTTCTAGAAGAATGATTTATAAAGAGGATTAGGGTTTGTCTGGTTGTAACCGACCTGAATTACAACCAGACATTGCACCATGTGTTTGTGCTGTTAGATCTTAACATCCGCTCTCCGTAAATACCAAAACCACCCCCTACTGGATGTAGGGCCGGAATGCCAATGTGACATCGAGGAAGAGAGAGAGAGAGAGAAGTCAAACAAAAACTAAAACAAGTATGGGATCCTCTCTTCTCCCCCGCCCAATCCTCTCTACTTATAAGAGAAAATGGAAAAGAGGGAGAGAATCAATGCATATTCCTCTCCTCTTGGCAATTATTATTTATAGATAAAATCATAGTTATCAAGACGCAAGGCAAACCAAGGCGTTGGAGACCTGACGGGGCTCCTAGGCGACAAAGGCACCCTATTTTCCAAGGTGTCACAAGGGTGCCTAGGCGACGCCTAGACAACTATGGACAAAATAAAAGGGGAAAAATAATAGGTCTAGGAGTCCACAAGAGAAGGAGTCCAAGTTACAAAGTAAATAGGAGTTTCACATTTCAACATGACAAGGACTCTCATTACTAAAAGGATAAAGAAAAATAATCTTATTCTAATCAAGAGAAGCAATCTTATTCTAAGGAGAAGGGAACTCCACAAGAGATGGTGGATAAAAGAGTAAAAGAGGATAAGAGATAAGAACTTAATTCTCTACTGTAACTTGTCCAATGAATCAATACCTGCTGGCTTGACCAAGTCAAACTAGCAACCACTTATTAGAATGGGCCTACGAATGGGCCCATATTCTTCTATTTGTGTCGTTGGTTAACATTCCCATTCAAACTGGAACATGCTCTATTTTGGAATAATAAGAATAAATATGAACTGCAACACCGGTCTTTAGGTAGTAACACCAACTCAAAATACTAAACAGCAAAGGTTCTTACCAAGTAGAACAGGTAGTAGTAGTAGAAGCAAATGTAGCAATAGTAGTTAGTAACGGCATAGTATAGGTCACTGCGAACCAAGTAGTAGTAGCAGCACAATATAGGTCACTGCGAACCAAGTAGTAGTAGCAGCACAATATAAGTCACTGTGAATTAAGTAATAGTAGTAGCAGCAATAGTAAGAGCAGCAATAGTGGTAGCTACACACCTAACGGAGAACCTTAAATGACTCTAAAAACGGCACCCTAGGTGATTGCTCTAATACTATGTAACAAAATAGAAAAATAAAAGAAGATGGAAAAGAAGGAGAAAGAATCAATGTGTATTCTTCTCTTAGCAGTCGCTAATTATAGACAAAATAAAAGGGTTTAAGTGATAGGTCTAGGACTCCACAAAATAAAGAGTCCTAGTTACAAAGCAAATAGGAATTCCATATATCAACGTGACAAGGACTCTTATGACTAAAAGGATAAAGAAAAGCAGTCATATTCTATAAAGAAAACCTATTCTAATTAAAGAGAAGAGAACTCCACAAAAGACGGTAGAGTTCCAATTACATAAGGAGAGTAAAAGAAGATAAGAAATTAATTATTTGCTGTCACCTATCCAATGAGTCAATACATGCTAGTTTTACCAAGTCAAATCAGCAACCACTTATTGGAATGGGTCTACAAATGAACCCATATTCTTCTATTTCTATTGCTGGTTAACAGGTACATCACAGTTTTTTTTAGTGAGGGTAAATTTCTATCATTTCACATGCCTATTCGAAAAATGTGTCCGATAATAACAACTCTTGACAATGACATAACAATAGGTCACTTAAAAAAATTGTGAGAATCCCTTTTACCTC
Source organism: Protea cynaroides (assembly GCA_028583415.1). NCBI lineage: Eukaryota > Viridiplantae > Streptophyta > Magnoliopsida > Proteales > Proteaceae > Protea > Protea cynaroides. The sequence continues at coordinate 57,921,351 of CM053271.1, forward strand.
TCACTCTAAAAACTTTTGGGAATAAGACAAGGGGAAATTAAAAGAAGGTGACATATTCTCAATACACCTATATATATATATATATATATATATATATATATATATCCAGAGCCATTTGTCACGGCCTTAGTGTAACTAAGCCAACCGTGCGGCACTTAGTTGCTCACAACTCCTCTTGAAGCACTAGGTCAGCCAAACTCCTACTGAAGGAAGAGAGCATACAATAGATAACTTTGAAAGAAGAACTTGTATTGCAAAGGAACTCTTACAATGCTCTTGATTGCTTGAGTGTCTTGGCCAAATGAGGTTGGCCTTATTTATAGGCACCAAGAGGTACAATGAATGGCTATGATCTTTACATATGTCTCCTATCCAACGGTTAGGAACATTCTAGCATTAGGGCCTAGAACAGTCCCACCTCCTTTGAAAACTCTAAAGAAAATCTATACAAGTGTGGAGGTTTCTAGAAAACCCCACTTATGCCCAGGTATAGAGAATTCTAGAATATGGGCCAACCCACCAACCTATGTGCCAATCCATGGACCATGTAGACGGAGCGGGTCGCGGGTCGTGACATTCTCCCCCACCTAAGTTGGCGACGTCCTCGTCGAATTTTCCTCATGGAACTTCTGTATCATGTCTTGGGACTGCCATAGGACATCTGATGGTTCCCAGCTTGTCTCGCTCTCTGGTAGTCCCTTCCATTTGACTAAGTACTCCCTACAAGGAGGGACGCCTTGTCTTCGAGTCACTTTCTCGGCTTTTACTCATTCAGCCTCCCTGTCGTAAGGAGTAAGTACTCTCATAGGTGCTTGAGTTGAAGTCCCATGGTCTGGGTTTCCCATGTCTATATGATACAATTTTAACGTCCTTGCATGGAAAACCGAATGAATCTTGAACTTTGGAGGAAGGTTAACCTCGTAGGATGTTTTACCAACCTTCCTCACAATCTCGAAAGGCCCTTCATATCGGTGTTCCTTCCTTGTGAGCCTCACAAGCACCAAGTCGCCTACTATAAACTTTACTGGTGGCCTCCTTTTGTTAGCCCACCTCTTTATCTTCTTTGTGGCTTTGTCAAGGTAAGACTTGGCGACCTTGAATCACTCTTGGTTTGTCACCTCGCTTCTAGGTGGAAGCCTCTTCATCAAATTTGAAGGCATTATACCCTTGAACTTGTCAAAGACCTTCTTAGTAGGCTTAGGTAGCACCTCTTTAGACCTTTCTTCGTTTTTGTTGATAACCTCGACAGGACATGTAGCTTCTCTTTTCCTGGCTCTGTCTTCCAACTGCATTGTTGATAGCAACTTAGGGCCATCCTTAGTCCTTGGTATTGTTGGGACCATGCATGAAGCTCCCTCTTCCATGATGCATATCGTGCTAATGGAAGGCATAGCAATTGCATTCACCCTTCTTAGGAACTCCATGCCAAGCACTGCTTGAAAATCATCCATGGATACCACCGACAAATCTACGGTGCCTTTCTATGTCCCGATGTGCATCTCGACCCCTCGAGCCACACCATGAATGGGATGAGCTTGGGAGTTGACTGCCTTCAACCATCCCGTCTCCTTGGATACTTTCAATCCAAGCTTCTTTGCCTTCTCCGTCGAGACAAAGTTGTGGGTTGCGCCCGTGTCAACCATGGCGCATGTGGGTTTGCTGTTGATGTGTGCCTCTACGTACATTAGCCCTTTCTGTGAAGTAGTAGCCTTGACCTTCGTCGTCTTGGCCTTGATAGCAGCCAATTGAAGCGAACCCATATGGGCCTCTTCTTCTTCATCTCTTTTCTCGAGTAGGGCTGTCAAAGCCTTCCTTTTAGGGCATTCACTAGCCCAGTGTGGACCATAGCAGAGGAAAAAAGCGGTCTTTCGTCGATGTCCATTCCTCCTGTCATCCCTTGTCTTACCCTCTCTATGTGATAAGGGCTTATCTGTGCTTTCCTCGGGATAAGTTTCTTTGAATGTCGATACTCCCCCACCTTTCTCATTGGATGGCTTCTTGGGCTTTGAGGGATCTTCTCTCCTATACTCAACTATGGACTCTGCCGCGGCTATGGCGGAAGCGATATCTTGTACACCCCGTCATTGCAACTCTTGCACAGCCCAGCCTTGGAGACCTTCCATGAAATTAAACAATAGGTCTACTTCGGTCATATCCTGGACATCTAGCATAAGTGTAGAAAATGCCTTCACATAGTCTCGAATAAACCCCGTCTGTTTGAGCCTTTTAAAATTCCTCCTAGCCATGAATGATGCATTCTCAGGATAAAATTATTTCTTCAGTTCCTTCTTGAAACTATCCCAAGTGTCTATGGTGCACGTACCTCTTTCAATGTCGGCGTGTCGTTGTCTCCACCATAGAGTTGCCGTGTCTTTAAGGTAAAGGATGGCAGTTTGTACTTTCATCTACTTGTCTTCAAGGGAGATTGCTTTGAAATATTGCTTCATGTGCCACAAGAAATTATATACTTCTCGGGCATCTTGTTGTCCATCATAGGACATGGGTTTTGGCACATCCACTCTAGGTGCCTCTCTTGAGGTTGTAGCTCCCCCAGCCAGTGCCATTTTGCATAATGTTAAATCGGCTCGTACCTCATCAATGCAAGCTTGGAAGTTTGCCATCATCTCCAACACTTGAGCTTTGAAGGCATCAAGCTCCCCTTATGGCTGTGCTGTGGTGTTGCGTAAGGATACTTCATGCTCATCCACTCGGCTAATGATCTCCCCCAATTAACCTTTGAACTCCTCCTCGCACCCTTCTACCACATCGACCTTCTCTTGGGTGTCAGCCATGGCTAGCTCCAGACGAGCTAGTCGCGCTTCCACGGCAGCCACAACATCTACGGACTTGTCCTTATTCCGCTTGCTCCTTGTGTTGGTATGGCCATCCCTTCCACAATCATGCTCATAGGCACGTCCTTCTTCCATGTTGTGCTCTTCCACACTAGACATGGTGACGATGCTTGCTCAAGCGTCTCCCTGGTAACCACGCTCTGATACCACTTGTCACGACTCACGGCCTTAGTGTAACTAAGCCAACCGTGCGGCACTTAGTTGCTCACAACTCCTCTTGAAGCACTAAGTCAGCCTAACTCCTATTGAAGGAAGAGAGCACACAATAGATAACTTTGAAAGAAGAACTTGTATTGCAAAGGAACTCTTACAATGCTCTTGATTGCTTGAGTGCCTTGGCCAAATGAGGTTGGCCTTATTTATAGGCACCAAGAGGTACAATGAATGGATATGATCTTTACATGTGTCTCCTATCCAACGGTTAAGAACATTCTAGCATTAGGGCCTAGAACATTCCCACCTCCTTAGAAAACTCTAAAGAAAGTCTATACAAGTGTGAAGGTTTCTAGAGAACCCCACTTATGCCCAGGTATAGAGAATTCTAGAATATGGGCCAACCCACCAACCCATGTGCCAATCCATGGACCATGTAGACGGAGCGGGTCACGGGTCATGACACATTGCAATAGATTCTGGTGTAACCTATCAAACATATCTTTGAGGAAGAGAGAAGTCAAGCAAAAACAGAAAACAGGAACGGAATCTTCTCTTCTCCCCTGCCCCTTCCTCATCTGCCTTCTTTCTTTTTTCCCTTCTCTTCACTTCCTTCTTCTGCTCCAGTGGTGGCAGCAGTGGCCACTACTGCTTTTCTTCCTTCTTCTTCCACCCCTGTTTTTATTTTCTGTTTTAAAGGTGGTGGCACCTCCTCTTCTTCTTCTTCAGCTCTTCCTTCTTCTTTCTCTTCTTTTTCAATACCACCTGCAGTATTGAAAATCAACCCATATCAGGTCGTATCGAGTGATATGGCTTGATACAGAACAATACTTAAATAATAAAAAATAAAAAAATAAAAACTGTATCAGGTAGGTATTGTATCGATGCTGGCCGATACGGATATCTGGGTGGATAAGGCTTTTATTTGTGGTTCCATAGTTCTGAAGTTCGAAGCAAGGTTTTGGCATGCTGCTAAAATAAACATATAAGCATGAAATACATGGCTAATCACCCCATGGTCCACCAGTCAAACCATCCAGTTTGAATTACCTGAACAATAGGATCATTTGAACCTGATGGTTCTTTGACCACTTAACAGTCATCAAAGGACTCTGGTCTTTGGGGTCATACAGAAAATTAAGGACTGGCAGCTGGCAGTCAAACCATGGGGTGACCACTCAGTCCGACAGCTGTTAAACATTGATAAGAACTAAAAGTGTCCGCTCATGATAATATCAACATAATAGCAAGAATGCTGAAACTTTTCTCATATGAACTAAAAATATCGAAATGTTATGTACTCATTTAAGCTGTCATATGTTGTTGAAGAACACGGTGCTAGCACAAAAGAAGAGAGCGGAAAATCTGAAAAAGCTAACCTGGTGATAAAGGAAAGAGCGTGCACGTGCTGTTACTACATAGCAACGATGTCTTCTTCTATGTCCAAATTCTGGACCACTTTCAGTACTGCGTCCTTGTACATTCTTATGATTGGGATTTAGAACCTTGACAGTATGTTCATTATTTGATGCACCAGAGCATGGAAGTGGACCTAGCTCTGCAGAATTTGTCTGTCTTCTCTCTACACTTGAAGGAAAGTAAGAGCTTGAAACTACCTCAGAAACATGAAGTTCATCTAATGTTCTTATAGGTGAATTAGCCTGTGTTTCATTGAAAAAGGATAGTGGATTATGTTTTGCACCAAATGTAACATTCTTATAGAAAGTGTAAGCAAATTTCTGCACTCCCTTAAATTTTATTATATCCTATGTTAAAGTATCATACCCAAGTCAGTTCCCCTTCCAAAAAAAAAAAAATAGAGAGACAAGTGTACAAGATAATCGAAAACACAGGACAGCAAGGAGAAAGATATGCATATTTTTCGTCTAAAGTTTCCAAAAAGTAATCTTCAAATAACTCAAATATAGTCAATGAAATCATTATGATCCTTCTTTTCCCTCTTTGACAAATCAGCCAAGGTTCAAGGTGCCGGTTTTGACCAGCCTCGAAACCGAGTTGTCTCGGGTTTTGACCAGGACCAGGTTTTGGCCAAAACCTGGGATTTTTCCCTAGACATCTCGAAAGCCTTGTTTCTAGACCCAAAAGTGTTTATATTGATCTGAGTTTTTTTTTTTTTTTTTAGCTTATTTAACCATTTTACACATATTCCCACATTAGTTTAAATAAAAACATCCAAAATAATAATATGTGATGTGGAACCCAAGTTTGCTAGTGTACACTGAGACCTAGGATTGTGTCTAGAGTTAATTAGGCAATACATATTTATGACTAATATCATTTAAGTAAATATTTCATTAATTTTATATTTCATTTACTTAAAGATATTATTCATAAATAAGCTAACACCCCATATTTGAATCCAATAAAATAATCTAAAATTTAAATTCAAAAAATATTAGAAGTCAACTTTCAAGTTCAAAAACAAAAACTGGATTTTTGGGTACAGGGTTAATTTTTAACTTCCAAATGCTACTCTTACCAAAATCTACAAATTCCATAAATCTTATTATAGTAATGCATCACCAAAAACTAAGAGTGCACCAAAATAATCACTTGCTTTGATGTCCAAAAAATTATTTTCATCTAAAGCGACTTTAAACAGCATTCGTATATTCAAAAGAAGATTTGACAAGAGCATAACTCCTTTAATATAACTCGGATTCATTGCAAAATTAGCATAACCAGTTTTCCAACAAATCCGAGATTGTTTGAATGCGAGTTATAATGAAGGAGTTACACTCCGGTCAACCTTGTTCGGAGTACACGAATGATATTTGATAATTTGGGCACTCTTGGTTTTTAGTGATGCTTTACTATAATAAGATTTATGAAATTTTTATATTTGGAAAAAAACCTAGCATTTGGAAGTTGAAAATCACTCCCCTACCCAAAAATGTAGTTTTTGTTTTTGAACTAGAGGGTTGACTTTTTATCCTTTTGGAATTTGAATTTTAGACTATTTTTATTGGATTCAAAAGAGGGTGTTTGCTTATTTATGAATAATATTTTTAGAAAATGAAATATAAATTAAATAAACATTTACTTAAATGATATTAATCATAAATAAGTACTTCCTAATAAATGTTGTTCCTGTGTAGCCAAATAAGTGCTGCTTCTGTGCCCTATTCCTGGCTTTGGAGTCGAAACTTGTCGAAATAGACAGATTTTGATTGAAATCTAGTACTTTTCAGGTTCGCCCTAAGGTTTCATTCAACCCTGATCGAAACCGAGTTGTGCCGATTGAAACCACTGGTTTCGACCAGCACCTTGAACCATGAAATCAGCTATTTGTTGAACGAAAAAGAACATAATGCACATAATGAATTTATGAAGCTTATCTTAACTTAGACCTCATTAACTGACACACCCCAAAACCCAGGTGTTTTGGTATGACCATGGTTTCCTCGCTGTGCAAGTACTACCATACCAAGATCTATTCACAGTCATAGCATAACACAACTCTTCCATTAATCACAGCACAGATTATGAAAAATTTAGAATGCAAATCAAGTAATAGCGGAATCAAATACTAAGAACCATTAAACCAAGTCTAATTATATTATATTTAATAAAGATTTATCTGTCTTCAAACCAAGACATAAATAACATAATACCAAGTATTGAATACTTAAATAAAAACTCACGGGTCAAACAATGCCCGAAACAAACAAATAAACAAATTGTAAATTCCCCTGCCTTCTTCGTCTCGTTGTCCGACTGCTCCCTCACCCCCTGCTCGATCTCTCCCTGTCTCCGGCGAGGGCCTGGAAATTTCCCCTTTGGTCATTCCATCTTTGGATCCCCAACCTTCTTCCTCCCCTAGTCTGCCTGCTTCTTCACCCCTTCATCTATCCACCCCTGTCACCGGTGATGGCCCGGAAATTCCCCCTGTGGTTGGTGGCCCCTCCCCTGCTGGTTTGGGCCCTTGGAATGCCTTGTTTGATGCTGCCCCTCCTCCACCACCCCCTTCCAATGGTGTAAGGCTTCCCTCTTCATTTCAATGTGCCGTATCTAGAAGAGGACTCCCCGGTTGCTTCCTGTTTTGACTCGTCTATCCCTGACCAGATCTCTAAATGGTCGTCTGCTCTTGTGGGCCAATTTGTGGGAAGGAAACTTCCTTTCCAGCTTGTGGAGAAATCCTTATTGAGACAATGGAAATCTCCTGCACGGTTGCACCTGTTCAATCATTCCTGGCCCATAGTGGTACCTATGTCTTCCGTTTCTCTGATGAAAGTGATAAGTTGAGTGTCTTGGAAAGAGGCCTATGGTATGTGGCTGGAAAACCCATTTTCATGAGGCAATGGGATGAATTCCTAAGTTTCGACAGCTTGAACATCCACTCTCTTCCCATTTGGCTGTCTCTAACTGGTTTGTCATTACACTTGTGGTGCGAAGAGGCCCTGAGCTTCATTGGTTCGGTGGTTGGCAATCCCCTGTATTCTGACCGATGCACCCAAGCTCAGTCTAGATTGTGTTTTGCCCATATATGTGTTGAAGTTAGAGCGGATCAAGATCTTCCAGACTTCATTTTCGTTCGTTCTTCGGAAAAAAGCTGTTGGAAGTAACCCATTCAGTATGAATGGAAGCCCGTTGTTTGCACCATATGCAAAACTTTCGATCATGCCACTATGACTTGTGCTCCCAAGAATAAAGCCCTTACTGACCCCTCTGGGTGGATGAAAGCAGGCAAAACCAGAGCTAATGGCAAGCTAAGGTTGTTAGTTGTTCCTCCGCTGGGGGTGAAAACCCTAAAACCAGCTCTGATGAGGGAGAAGATGAGGACGTGGATGATGACTTGGCTGGTTGTCAGTCCTTGCTTGCGGAGATCTCTGCTGGAGGTGATGTTGCATCGTCCGATGCCATCGCGGTGAGCAACAGATTCCAATCCCTGGAATCTGCAGAAGAGGAGTCTGGTGCTACTTGCCCTTCTAATGCAAGCATCCCTGCTGTATCTTCCATCCCCCCGTTAGCTAGTCCCATTTTGAGCTCTCAGTCTGCTGCGAGACCTGTGACTGGTGCCAGTGCGTCGCTATCTCCCTCTGCCATGCCGACTGGAGTCGCAGGTGTGTGTTCTGTTGTTGAGAAAGGTGTCTCGACTTATACCTCCCACAAGAAAGGTAAGAAGAACCGGTCTACTCTTTCCTCGAACCAAGGTATGGTCTGTCTTGAGCCGGGTCATGGTCCAGCCTTATATCCTTCAACTAACCCAAACCAAACCCAAATCGATTCTCCAAACTATCCTTTTAGACCAAACCCAGGTTAACCATCTTAATGACCCATCCATTACCCTTGACTCACCTCTTTCCATCCAAGACCTATCTGGTATCGACCCAAACCTAGTTCAGGAATCCATCCCTCCGACCCATCACCCATCTCTACCCTTGGACCCACCCAATCATCTTCAACCTGGTCTCATCCCTCTCGCTGCTTTTGGAGCATCCCATCATCCCCACTTGACTTTTCCTACACCTCTAAATCCCTACTCCTTGCCGCTGCCTAACAGCAATTCCTTTGCCCTTCACGACTCCTCACCGCACCCCCTCCAACCTCTAGCCCCCCTCTTGTTGTGCAGATGTGACTGTGGCCTCTGGCTGCAGCTTGGAAGCAGTGACGGGATCTGATCAGCTTAATAAACTGTCGAAATCCAATGGGTCGTCCACAAGACAGAAAAAGTAAAAGAGTATCTCGCAAAGCGAAGAACAGCAGGCTTGAGCTCTTGGGCTCTGGATCCTCTTAGGATCGTGTTTGTTTTCGGTTCTCTTCTCTATCGGTTAGTGATGATGAAAGGGATGTTCTGGAATATCAGGGGTCTGAACTCCCCCACTAAGCAATCCGAAGTCAGATACTACATTAAGAAGAACCACCTTTTTATCTGTATTCTTGGAGAAACCAGAGTCAAAGAAGGTAATGCCAATGACATTGTGAAATCAATAGTTCCTGGTTGGAAGACGGCGTTCAATTACAACCATCATGGTAATGGTCGTATATGGTGCCTATGGGACAGCACAAAAATCAATTTCTCTATGGTAAGCTCTTCTGATCAACTCTTGCATTTTAAAGTGACTGGCTGTATAAGGTCCCAATGATACCAATGATATTCATAGAACTGCGATATATGCTAACTCTGCTAATGAGCGCAGAAAACTTTGGGAGGATCTTTGTATGATACATTCTTCTTTGAGAGATAGTCCCTGGGGTATGTTGGGGGATTTCAATGTTATCAGATATGCTAATGAAAAGATGGGTGGCCATGTTGATGAGAACTCAATAAATGAATTTGCGAGGTGCCTTGAATCCATTGGCAAAGACGACCTTAATTGGGTGGGTATGCAGTTCACTTGGAACAATAGAAGAACGGGGGATCAAAGAGTTTCATGCAAGCCTGATAGAGTCGATTAATGACAAATGGCTTTCATCTCTCAGTTCCTCGGAAGCATGCTTTGAGCTGTCTGGTATCTCTGATCATTGCCCAATCATTCTCACAATCTCCCAGTACATCTCGTTTGGCCCCAAACCATTCAGATACTTTGAGATGTAGGCTAACCATGAGGAGTTTATTTCGGTCGTCACTGAGGCCTAGACGCAATCTTCGGTAGGTAATCATCAACCTTTGGTTAGGTTCGCTCAGAAGCTCAAAGATGTCAAGCGAGCCCTTGTGTCTTGGAATAAGAGCAAATTTGGGAACATCTTTAGTTTGGTGCAAGATTGCAGAAATAAGTTGCATGCTATTCAGCTTAGTCTTCAAATCCTGGGGATTGATAGGACTAGGACTGAGGCAGAAAGGGAGTTATCCACAAAATGAACCTCGTTAATCTCTCAAGAAGAGAGTTTCTACAAGCAGAAGTCTAGAATATCCTGGCTCAAGTTGGGTGATAGAAACTCTACATATTTCCATAAATCTGTCAATACTAGTCAGAATAGAAATCATATTTCTTCTCTTCAAGCTGAGGATTGTCAGGTTATCTCCGAGGTGGCTAGAATCAAGAAGATGGCGGAAGATTATTTCACCAATTTATATTGCCCGGACAGCCTTCCTTTAATTGATAACGTGCCTTTGGATTTGTTGGATAAAAGCCTCTCTCATGATCAAAGTGTTCAATTGGATGCCATCCTTGATGAGAAGGAGATCCTTATTGCTATCAAGTCCATTAAATCTCAGAAAGCTCCTGGTCCGGAGGGATTTAGCATGGGTTTTTTCATTGCTGCATGGAATGTTGTTAAAGGAGACCTCATTGCCGCAATCAAAAGTTTCTTTTATAATCCTAGACAGGTTGGTGAAATTATTCAAACCTTCCTTTGCCTTATCCCGAAGAAAGAGGGAGCATACTCTATTGCTGACTTCAGGCCAATATCTCTGTGTAACTCTTTGTACAAAATCATTGCCAAAATCCTTACTTTAAGGATGAAAGATGTGGTGGGGGATCTAGTTAGTCCGAATCAATTAGCTTTCATCCATGGCCGTAACATTATTGATAATATTATGATCTGTACGGATTTGGGGGTTTTGATAGAAAGAATCATTCACCTGCCGCCATGATGAAAATTGAACTTCAAAAAGCTTATGATAATGTGAGATGGGAATACATCGTGGAAGTTATGCACAAAAGAAGTTCCCAGTGCGTTTCTCCCATTGGAATTTTAGTTGTGTTTCTTTAGCTAAATTTTCAGTCTTGATGAATGGATGTCCGGTGGGATTCTTCAAAGCTAATCGGGGAATAAGACAAGGATGCCCCATGTTGCCGCTTCTATTTGGTTTAGCCTTGGAAGGCCTTTCTCGTGCTTTACAGATTAAAGTTGATCATCATCATATTGACTAATTACCCCGTTGCAAGGAGTTAAAACTAACCCACTTGGCTTTTGCAGATGATATTATGATTTTCTCGAAAGGAAATTCTAAATCCCTTGTAGCCATTGTGAAAGTATTAGGGGATTTCAGCTCTATATCAGGCTTATCTATTAACAATCAGAAATCGCTCCTCTTCTTGGCAGGGATTAGCGAGCCAAATATTGAGATCCTTAGAAGAATTGTGGACTTCCCACTTGGAAACCTGCCTATCACATACGACATAGTTTGTTCTGTTCCACTAGAACCCCGACTTTATTGGGTTGTAAATAGTACATGATGGAGCTCGAGCGGAAAGTATTGATTCATTTATCAGGGGCAAGGATCTAGGGTTAATGTCAATCAATAAGTTGGAAAAACTTTGTAAGCATATCTTCGATATAGAAATCGAAAGGATCTAATTTGAACAAGTTTCAACAAATCCAAAAGTCAAATTTGTTGGAATTGGTAAAGTAAAAGCTTTTCGGCCAAAAAAGCAGAACTTTTCTTTCTCAGCTCCTTCCTTGGAGTTAGCAGCACAAGGGACAGAACTAAGGGATCCTTTCTTGACAACTTCCGCGAAAGATAGCACCGGAGCTCTCTTGTCCGATATAAGAGACAAGATAGACGAAACAGCTTATCTTATGCATCAAAAAGGCTACTTGACCAGCCTACTGATTCTTCTTATGGGGCAGTACCAAAAAAGATATGAAAGAAGGGCACCCGAGTCCCTAACTGGAATCACGAAAAAGCCTCTTACGCAAGTATACAAACAGCTCTCATGGTTCAAAAAGATGTGTGCGCCTACAACAACTCGAAAAGGAAGAGATGTTCGCTCTGGAATTGCTCTACTGAAATAGAATAGGCTCTGGCTTTCAAACTTGAATGAACTCTGCTCCTACTCCCATCTATTTCTATTATGCCTACGCATGGACTCCTATCACGCTACCTACCTCGTTGGTCTACCTTCGCGCACTCTACGTTCCTATACCTCCTACGCGCTTTCGATCTTCTTTCTACATTTGATCGAGCTCGTTCCTCAGAGGAGAAACAAAAGGAGGAGAGAAAAGAAGAAAATGAGCGAATAGCAACAGAAGCCTAGGATAATATGCTATTTGGTCAAACAATAAGGGGTCATTTCTATATTAAAATGAATTGCTTGCCCCGCTCCATAAGAAAGGAAAGCTTGAATCGTAACGGAAGGCGGCCTAGTATTAGTGTTGCGCCCGTATGGAGCGAAGAAGCCGATATCGTTGTTGGCCTGCTATCCGCATGCAAGCAAGAATAGCAATTGTCGATACCAATCTCTCTACCTTATGTAGTCGACGCCACCTTTACAATTTTCATTATTCGTTCGTATAGCCTTCTGCGGGCTTTAACCACTTATGAGATCTTATTCTACTGCCCCTCTAAAAGAGCAATGAGACAGTCACAGGTAAGCTTCTGAAGCTCTAACTTCTGACTTGAACACGACTTGGAGAAAGCCAGCTTGTCCTCATTGCCTCTAAGCTTCGGGCTTCCCCTCATTGCCTCTAGACTTGCTGCTCACCATTGTACCCCTATTTTGGATAGGCTAAGGAAAAGGCTCCAACTCTAGAAAGCAAAGTTCCTTTCATATGCAGGAAGATTAGAACTTGTAAGATCAGTCATGCAAAGCTCGCATTTGTACTGGACTTTAGTGTTCGGCCTCCCAAGACCAATTATTCAGAAAATTGAAAGTCTAATGAGTGTTTTTTTATGGAAAGGGGGCGAAGATAACAAATTCTTTCATTCAATTGGATGGACAAAAGTATGTGTGCCAAAGGAAGAGGGCGGTTTAGGTATCCGAAGAATTAAAGAGGTCAACCTAACTTATATCATGAAGATGATTTGGCGTATATCTGAGAAAAAAAAAAGATGGCATTTGGATTAAATGGATTTACTCTAGATACCTGAAGAAAGATTCCATTTAAACAATCTCCCTTAACATGGACTCCTCTTGGGCATGGAGGACTATTCTCCATCATAGGCAAATGGCTCTCCCATTCATTAGCTTCCTCATTGATGATGGCTCTTCTACCTTGCTCTGGCTGGACAACTGGCACCCTCATGGTGTGCTTGTTTTAAAATATGGGGAAAAGATTAGAGCGGATTATAGGCAGGAGAGATTGGCCACCGTGTCCTCTATTTTAGTTGATGGAGATTGGTGCACTGGCTGGGCATCTTCTTCTCGGTTGGCTCAAGCGTGGACAGCGCTTCCATCTGTTCCTCGTCGCCCTCCTGGAACTAGGGATATGGCTTCTTGGTCGACGCCTTCAAATGGCGTATTTGCTACCGCTTCTGCGTGGGAAACAGTAAGGTCTAAATATCTCAAGGTGGCTTGGTTTGATGCCGTTTGGTTTCACGGGCATATTCCTAGGCATAGTTTCACCCTTTGAAGAGCAATGACTCTATCCCTCCCGACATGTTCTCTTCTTCATGATCGGGGCATTATAAACAGCTACAACTGTGGCTTATGTTGGGGACAGAAGAAGACATTAAGCATTTGTTTTTTGGTTTCCCCTTCTCCAACATAATTTGGGAGAAGATCCTCCGAAGATGTTAGCCTCATTTTCGAAGGATTCTTCCGTTCGATCTTGAGTGGAAATGGCTGATCAAGAATTTCAAGAATAAAGATCTTGTGACTCTTTAGCCAAGCTAGGCTTTGGGGCTACTGTGTACCACATATGATTTGAGAGAAATTTGACAAGATGGAAGCAAAAATCTAGAACATTAGACCAAATTTGGGAAGCTATTGGGTTTGATGTTCGAGGTGCTATTCTCCCTTTTAATTCCCAGCCTCCGAATAATGCTAGAAATAGATTAATTTTAAATGTTTGGAATATTTCAAATCCTTGAGCTCGGTATGTTTCCTTGAGGTCTGTTGTTTTTTAGCTTTTGTCATTGGTCTATAAGGTTCCTGGCCCCATTGCCTTTTTCTCCAGGGAGGTTTTCCCCTCTTGGATGCTATTAATATATTCTTTATTCACCAAAAAAAAAAATTGTAAATTTGTCCCAAGTAAAATATTAATAAAATCTTCTTCTCTCTCAAACAGAGAAGTCTTCTATCCTTCAGAATCATTTTCTAACCATAAAGACAATCATCACATTCACATGAAGAGTCAAGTGAATCGTCTTCAAGTTCTTCATCTCCAATCATAACATTTTCAGTTAAGTTATCTGCAAAATATTCTAAAAAAAGTGTACATACAAGAGTGAGCAAAACCACACACTCAGTGAGAAATTAGCATGCACAAGCATACAATGCATGAATAAATTATTAAGGTTAATGGTCTATGAATAAGCATGCGCAAGTAGCACCGCACCTAAATACCGATGACAAACAATTAAACATGAGTGAGGCAAATGAAACACACTTGGCTCATCATCTCATGTGAAACATTACCCAAAGAATGAAGATACAACCCAAGAACACACCGTCTTGGCATCATACCAGCATTTCCCCATCATAGGCTTCATCCTAGCATCTTATTCTACGCCCCAACCACTTCACTAGGTACACACCGCCCAATCCCTGATAGGTAAGCACATAGAATAAACTCATCCCTAGCTCTCACCTGAGACACTAGAGGCTGGCTCCCAACCCTGTCCGTTTCCCTGCTCCAGCTGCGAAAGGGACGTACCAAAGTTGATCCACAATAAGCCTATGCCAATACCTAAACCCCTATTGGCAAGAGATGCCTATCACGGGATATGGAAACCTAAACCAAGAAATATTATTAAGGCAGGTACCCGTATCCTAGCTTAATGGACCAAGATAAACCGCCCCATTTCAGCTATCCGGATCCACTAAGACACAAGCAAATGGCAAACAATCATGTTATCAAACATGAATATGTTATCAAACATTCCATAATCAACCAATCCAATATAGAGTTATAATATGCAAATGCATGAACAGTTATCACAGTTATTGAATGGCATGTTATCACACAGTAATCCAAACAAGTAGCAAGCACATGCGCACATAAACAAGAAACTAAAACAAGTACTAATCCCTCACATGAATCTAATGAGCTAATCCAGACTCTGTTGCAGACAAAGTCCCTTTCCTTGATTCCTTACGTTGGCTTACCTATTATAATTTAGGTGTGAATGTTACTTATGATTGTTTATTCTCGCTTCCATTAGATCTAAGGCATCATCATTAGTCTTAGGAACATGTCCTAGGTTTACTTGGTTAAGTCTCAAAGTCTATGACTGAAAATTCAACCAAAACAGGCTTGCTGCAATAAGGTGGTCGATGGAGGTGGTTGATCAACTATGGTGGTCGATCATCTCAGTTTTATCAACCGCCTAGGTATTTCGGCCTAGATGGGTTCTAGAGGCTTGCACCTCTATAGGGTTGCTTCCATAGGTGTTTTATGATGGGTTTGAATCATTCGATAGAATAGAATCCTATTCCCCTAAGTTATATGCAAGTATGGCTCATGACATTGAATGTCAGCTTTGCAACCACACGTGCCTATACACTTGAGAGCATATTTTACCCAAACCAATCATTCCAACAGGTTTATTATGTCATTCTTGAGGTGTGGCATGATTAACATGGTTCAATTAGTCAATTGGGACTAAAAATACCAAAGATACACCTCTCTGGAAGTCATGCGGTCGACAACAGTAGAGAGACGGTCGATCAACTCACTTTAGTCGACGCCCTTGGTCAACCGCCTCGTACCAGAGAGCTCGAATTGAACTTAATTCACTCCGTTCTCCTTGGGATAGGGTCAAGGGCTACTCCAGAGGGTTTCTAGGTATCAGTACAACATTAATAGACATATACCAAACATGTTAGAATGTTATACATCATTATAAAGTCCTACATTAAATATTTGCATCAATTTATCTATCATAAGCATTCTTGATTAGTTTTACCTGATATTCGTTGAGGGTCTTCTGGAATCTTGTTCCAACATGATCAGAGGTTGGGTTTTACCTCATAAGATCGTCAGGGTTCAATCTAAATAAAGTAAGAATAGTTTTTAGGCTTACCTCAATGCTTATGCACAAGCTTTTGTGGTGAGAAGTTTAAGGGAGGACCTTCAATGGTAGTTCTTCCTCTTCTTCTTCCTTCAACTTGCTCCAATTCACTCTCTCTCTCCCAAAACGTGTTAGAGGTTCTAATGTTCTTAATTAGGGTTCAAAGAGAGTTTATATTAAGGAGTTTATACAAGAGTTAGAGTTGCACTGCAACTCTTCCCTTAAGAGTCCTACTTCTAGTATGAGTGATGGAGGAGACTTGGAGGTTGTCAATTGACACTCCAACACATTCAAAAGTAAGTCCCACATGATTTGAGACCAACATGGGTGGTTTGGAACCAATTGGAACCAAGCCCAATTAAACTAGACTCGGTCTGACCCAATTCTGGGTTCTAGCGGTCGATCAAACAAGGGCGATCGATTAACTCAATTTGGTCGACCTGCTTGGTCAATCGCCTGTCCTGAATTAGTTCAGAATGGCCAGGCCTTGGTTGGTTCGACTGATTCTTCCCAAACGAAGTTTCTATACTAAGAGATAAAGGGTTTTGACTCTTACCTAGAGTTTAATACACTCCATTGATGATACGGATGCTAGGCTAGTGTCGGCAGAAGAATCTATTATGTGAGAAAAATTCAAATTAGCCTGTATTTTTTGATGCGGATTAAGAGCCACGTGTATGTTGAGTTGATATACATTGTTGTGGCTCTTACTTAACAGCTTGAGTTTTTAGGATAAGCGGTTGTAACATGGTATCAGAGCGGGGAGGTCAAGTGTTTGATCCCTGGGAAGTGCAATGGAGTGTCCCATCACTTTCTCCCCTCACAGCCATGTAATGATATTTCCCACATGAGTACGTGCCACATGCAAGGTCATGTGTGTATAGGACCGCAAGTGTTTGGGGGGGGTGGAGTTGAGGTTATATAAATTGTTGTAGCCGTTACTAACAGGTCTAGCTTGTCGAATAACGGTTGAAACAGGTTAAATCAACCACTCCTTGATTGACCACTAATCAAATTCAGTTATCCAACTCAACTATATAGTCTACTTGCATTGGAAATTCCTCCCGCATATTTTCAGCTGCTAAACTGTTGAGTTCAGTTGTATTTTCAACATAAACTGTCATTGAAGTGCCAAGTGAATTGCCAAAATGGTAATTATGGCCTGCTTGCCTGCAGTGATAGGCCTCTGCAAATACATGTTGTGCTATCTCTTTCCTTTACTGTAAAAGAAAGAGTTCTCACCTGAATCTTTGCTTAAAAACAATATGTAAGGGTACATATATCTCAGGCAGGGCTGGGTTGGGCAGCGGTAAATTTTAAATAGATATGAGCAAGAAGCCTGGCCTGATGTAATTCAAAATTAGGCCCAAATCTCTAATGCACAAGGCCAAGTTACACCCTAAGAGAATAGAATCAGAAAGAAAAAGCTGACGATAAGAACAGGGAAGGTCAGTTTCTGTCCTCTGAATGCTTCACATTGTGCTCTGTTTCAGATCTCTATGGGCTTCAGAATCTTGTGTTTGGGCTGATGTAAATTGAGAAGCACAATGCATATGGATTTGGTAACTTGTTCAAGGAGAGGACAGGTATGTAACAATAAAGACCAGCATATCTGAAAATGGAATCATTTGATATTAAAGACAAGCATATCGGAGAATTGAATCGTTTGTATTCTTTAATAACGAATAAGTAAATTTAAGTGATTTATGTATTCCACCTTGAAACATTCAAAATGAGAAAATTGAAAGGATAGATTATACTAGATTCATTATGCCTATCAAACAAGGACAAAAGAGATGAAAATAGAGACATGTCGACCAATAACCTTCTTGTATCAGAATTCAACAAATATCCTACATACGCATTCCATCCATTTAAAAGAATCCATCTAGCCATCATAAACACCCCACAATTAGAAACAAAGTTTTATTTGCACTTTTCTTAAAGAGTATGGTGGTCTAAACTTTTTAGTCCAAACATGAGGACAATCCCTACATAAAGTCATAAAGACAGATAATAGTACCGCTACAACAAAGGGAGAAAAGGAAACAATATTTAATGAAGTTCAAAATGATCCTTGCAGCAAATAATAACAATAATGCTGATGATAATGCTAATGAATAATAAAAATTATTGTACAAATACTAATACTAATACTAATAAAGTTAAGTTTTAGTTGTGTATTTGTGTCTAGGTGTCACCTAGTCATGTGCTGTTTATTTTTCAGTCTTTAAGTCCTTTGTAAACTATTGGTTAGTCAGCTAGAGTCTAGCCAACTTAACCTTTAGTCATTGTTTTATTATAAATTAAGTCCAACAGGGGAGATGTCATATTGACATACTCTCTCGCCTCACGGTTTTCTCCTCTCTCTCTCTTTCTCAATCTTGATCTCTCTCCTCTCTTTCTTTAGTTTAGTCTTCTACCACCATTGTTGGCTGTGTATGACCTGATTCACCTTGATCGTATATATTGGAGCAAGGTTGTGATCAGTGATTACACTGCATTACAGTTTTGAGTGTCTTCTCAGTGTTTCCTTTCCCTCCTTGGAATTTTGGTTCTTTACTAGTTGCTGTCCCCATGGTTTGAAGACTGATTTCTGGTTAATGGAAGCCTAATAACAAGGAGAATATATGTTGATATGATGGCTACAACATTGCAAGCCATGGCTCAGCCTTTCTTTCGGTTCTTAAGACTCCTTGTTTGAAAAGGAGATTTCAGATTGAAGAGATTTTCGTGTTTGATCTTGCTGAAGTTTGGAGCACTCATTCCCATTGATAGGATCATTCACTCATTCCTATAGATGGGATCTACTAGACATCCCACTCTCTACGATTTTCATCACAGGGTTTTTCCCCGCCATGCCCATGATCGACATTACAATTTTTTTTTTTTTTTTTTTTTTTTTTTTGGTGTGATTTCTTTTGGTGCCTGGTTCTTGCTGCCTCCTTTATCGAATCATCCTCTGCTAGACTTTTTCTAGGATCGTTGTAGATTCTAAAGCCTATGTGAAGATGGCCAATCATTGAGCTCTGTTCTCTGTCAAGAATTTTTTTTCCCTTCCGGGATAGTTTTTCCTACTATAGTAGGATTGTCCTCTCTTATTAGGTCTGACCATTACATCTTTGGCAGACTTTGAGAGGTTGTTTCTCCCTATTGTTAGGGTACTTAAACAGATTCGTGACTATTTATGCACTTTAGTTTATCATATTCAACTAGAATCGATTTTTGCTCTACCCAGATTTCTCTGACAGACTTGGCTTCTCCATTTACAATGAGTGATTCCAAGCCCTCTTTGGACCCCGTCGATGTTCAAATTACTTCTATCAAGTTGACAGGTCCTTCCAATTATCTGCTTCGGGCATAGGCTGTGAAGGTTTACATCAATGCCTGAGGTAAATTGGTTTACTTGACTACTGATCCTCCGGCTGATGCAGATGCTACTCATGCTGCTTGTATACGTGAGAACGACACTGTTTTGGTATGGCTATGGAATAGAATGGAACCCTCTATTGCAACTAATATCATGTTCAACGCCACTGCCAAAAAATAGAGCTATGCTTAGCATACTAACTTCTCTCGTGTTTAGGATTCATATGAGAGACTTTTTAATTGTAAACAGAGAGTCTATTGTAGAATTTTATAGTGACCTCAAAGGTATCTGGGAAGAACTAAATGTCCATCAACCTCTCACTACTCTGAAGGCTCAGCGTGTAGAATTTCACTACTCTAATTTTTTTCATTCCTTATTTTATATTTTCTAGTTGTACCACTCATTCATCTCAACATCCTTGTTTCATCTATACAAAATTTATTTATATGTTTCTTCAGTACCCAACATTCAGCTCCATATAAGGTTGTCAGTCTTATAACCATCCTATAACAAGTTTCCTAAGAAGTTTAATGGAATATGTCGATCACTTTATCAACTCCCAAAACCTTAACCACATCCTTCAATAACCAATAAATGTATTTTGCATCATTTATCTCTTCTGATACATTCACAGATTTGAGGAATAGCAGTCCTCCCATCAGACTGACATAGTAAACCATGGAGTTTAATGATTGACTTTCTCGTGGGCCTAGTCCAACCATCACATATGATGGTCACCCTGTAGTTTTCCCACATCCCCTTTAGGCCATTTATCATGTAGCTTTTGTTTCTATTGAGGCAAATAAACATCCAGCTCTTTGTAGACAGTGGGCCGCTTGACCCCTGGTCCAGCCTTAGCCATTGTATCTTAATCTGATTTTAGGGCCCGGTGGTGGCGTTTGCTATGGTGCTGTAGAATAACATCCACTTAAATACAGCTTCCCCATTTTTTGCCCTTCCAATCACTCCATAAGTGCTTCAATTTACGCTGCTTGTGGCCCTTATCCTGAAAATGTCAGGATCCTACTGTAAGATCCCAACAGCGTCCTCATCTCATGGTGGTACTTATATGCTATTTTCTAAGCATAGTAAGACCTAAAAATAGTAATTATTAAGATTTTGCTAAACTATGATAAAAATTTATCTATTCTACCAAAATAGCAACACATGGAATGTGGCAAACATGGTATGCACAATCCAAACAAAGCATATGAATGCTCCAAATATAGCCATTTATTTATCTAAATATGGTAGAATTCACTTAAACAATCATTGATGTTATAATGAATGAGACATCAATGAAACTTTTTTTTGAAAAGTGCAAAATTATCAAAAAAAAAACAATATGTTTAATGTTGTTTGAAAAATTATAATTTTTATGAAGAAATTTGGGAAGATTAACGACTCAAAACTGTCAAAATTGTGACACAAGGTTTCAGATAATGGACAAAACTATGAACTGTATTCAGATTTTGTCACATTACACAAGAATAACCATAAGTAAGTCTTCCGAAACTCAAATCAAGCTCAACTTTTTTTCATAGAAAGATGACTTAATATTTTATATTTCATATGAAGGAGTTGAATCCCAAAAGACCCTCATACTCTATGACCTCCTCATGGGCAACTCAGTCTACCCCCTCTGTTGTGGCTGTGGCTAATCAGATCCACTAACACTACCACCTGACCTAGAAGGACCAGATCCTCCTCGATACTCTGCATTTATCCTACTCATGAAAAGTGGCTCTGCTCCTTTCTTGTGCCCGTCGCCAATCTTTAGCCTCTCTGTCGGCACATCATCAGGCACTGGTACATACAAATCATCATTGTCGTCATCATCTCCTTCCCTTCGTCATTAGAATAGCCTCCTCAAATGCCACCCTTGCCTTTTCCTTTCCTCCCCTCATGGCTGCACCCGTGGCCCTATACACCTCCATCAAAGCTGATAGCTTCCCATATTTGGGGAAAGGATCTCGATCTGGTTGTCCACTTTCTTAGATTCCTCTCAAGCCTTATATGGTATACCATCACGGTAAAGGCAAGTTTTACAACCTTTACAATAAAACTTCGTCAACCATTTATTGTTTTCATAAATAGTACTGAATCATATAAGAAATACAAAGATGTATCATAATACTGAATTTTTCTTTTTATACAATATAAGGGAAGTTACAAGAATATAGGAGTAATATTTTATAAATATGGTAACACCCAAGGAGGGAAGCAGACAAGACCAGCAAAACATAGATCAGTAACAACAATACATAGCTCCTGCTAAATGAAGGGGGTTTAACCACAGCATTTGCCTGGATCATTGATGACAATTAGCCAATCTTTGCCTTCACCTAAACAAGATGCTCATAGAGAAGATGAAGAGAAAGACTCTAAAAGCCTAAAACCTCCAAGCACCCCTACATCTCAAACACCAAAAGAGTAGGTCAAACCCTCTCCTTCACCACTCTAGAATAGAAGGAAGCGAAGCCTTCTAAAAACTATGAAAACAGTTATAAACTCCATCATCAAATCTCTTACCTCATGTCCTAAGTATCCTTTTGAAAAGTCTTTGAAACACCTCGCATTCTAGAGGAACCAGAGTTCCCCAATAAGCACCCCACTCGGCCATGCTAATGCTCGGGGCCCCTGCCCATGCAGCAAAATTGACTAATGTGTTCCCCCTTTTTTTTTTTTTTTTTTTTTTTTGTGCAATAACCTGTCATTCCAAGAAAAATTTCGAACTTCTGTTACAATGGTTGGTCTTGTCCAATCCATTACTGCCTTAATCTTTCCTGGATCCATAGAAATACCCTCTGCTGAAACACGACTTAGAAATACCACCTTATCTCACCAGAACTCACACTTAGAAAATTTTGCATATAATTGTTTTTCCCTCGATCTTTGTAACACTTGCCTCAAATTCCCTGCATGTTCCCCTTTACTCTTGGAGTATATCAAGATGTCATAAATAAAAACAATAATAAACTGATCCAGAACATCTTGAAATACCCTATTCATAAGGTCCATAAACATAGCTGGAGCATTACTGACTCCAAAGGCCATTATAAGAAATTCAAAATGACTATACCTGGTCTTGAAAGCTGTTTTGGGTCCATCTCCTTTCCTCACCTTCAATTAATGATAGCCCTCTCAAATCTATTTTTGAAAGTATACAAGCCCCCTTGTAATTGGTTGAATAGGTCATCAATGTGTGATAATGGGTATCTGTTTTTAAGATTAACCTTGTTCAACTCTCTATAATCAATGCAGAGCCTCAATGTACCATCTTTCGTCATTACAAATAAAACTGACGCTCCCCATGAAGATACACTCGGCAAATGTAACATTTATCTAAAAGTTCTTGCAATTGTATCATTAATTCCTTCAACTCTGCCGAGGCCATCCGATAAGAAGCCTTTGAAATAGATGCTATACCTGGCAACCAAGGAATCAAGTATCGACACAATACGCACCGTATAGGCCGATACGTATCGGTATCGACACTATTCGATACGATACCAGTCGATTCATCTCTTTATTTTTAAAAAAAGTATAGTATCTAGCGTATCGAGCCGTATCAAACCGATACGGCTCGATACGACTCAATAAGCTCGATACGCACCGATACGCATCGATACGGCTCGATAGGCATCGATACACTTTAATTTTGATTTTTTTTTTTTAAAAAGAAGAAAAACCAACCTGAATAGACCAGTATCGAACCGTACCGGTTGGATACTGCTCGATACTGGTCGATACAGCCTTTTAAGTGTCGAGCAGTATCGATACTACTCAAAAACAGAACTTGTTCATGTTTTTTCAAAAGCCGACAACCACTGAAGCTTCAATATTCCTCTGCAACTTGATTTTTTTTCCAAAAAACCTTAGGGCTTTGATTCTTAGCCCTAAAACGACTAGGAAGGTAGCATCAAACTGGGTATTTGTGAATATTAGATCCTGAAATCATCTCTTCAAGCTCCAAGGGCGGAAAACCCTAAAGGTATGAATTTCAACTTCAATTTTTTTCATAATAAATCGATTTTTGTGTTGTTTCTTCTCATGAATCAATGAACTATGGTCCTATTTGATGAATGCATGCTACATGCATGGATTTAAACACTGATTTGATGTTTGATTTGAGGAATTTTGGAAGAACAGAAGAAATTTTGAAAAAAAAGAAATTTTCCAAAAATTAATCCTTTCCTCTTCTACTATTTATATAAGATGTGTAGACCATTGATCTACCATCTTTGCTTCTCGGTTATAATTTTTGAATTTATTTTTTGTTTTTTTTTTATTTTCTGGTTAAACAAATAGAAATATAATTCAGATAATATTATTTTTTTTTTCATGTAAAATTTAACTATTCTCTCCCTCTCTCTCTCTCTCTCTCTCAATTTCTATTCTTGATCGATTCCCTGTTTTGGACCTGATTTGTCTTTCCAGTAGCAGTAACAATAATATGTACATGACTCTAACCTATTTTTTTCATGAATCAACATTTTTTATTGTTAAGGGAAATTTTGTTGTCAGATCTAAGATATATGTGGTCCTGTACTAGTTAAGGCCCAGATATTTTTCTTCTTTTTTTTTTCTTCCCTTTTCTTACATCCTTGTTGTTTGTCGATTCTCTATGGGGTGTACATGACTCCATGAATTTGATTTCTATGCCATGATGTTTGTTCTTTTCTCTTTTGATCTCAATGTTCCTCTACTATTTTGTTATGTTTTAGGTCTTGTTTTCCTTTACTTTTTTCTTAATGTCAGTCTCGGTTGTAGGGAAAACTATAAAAAATGGTAAGGGTTTGGTATGTTTGTGTTTGTTTCCACTGAGATGGGTATTTACTGAAGAGGTAGCCTTTGGTTTTATTTGCTTTTTTAAGGAAAATGGTTTCCAATAGGATTAGAAACTGGTTTTAATAAAAAGGCATGGTTCTGTACATTTTTTTATTGTTTTACAATACGTAGGGTATTCGGTTAGGAGTTTATGTGTATCCATGATGCAAGAAACCTTTTCTTTCTCAATGTTGCTAATTATAGTGTTTTTATACTTTAAAATTGTGTTTTGTATGTTCCTTAATCATTTTTGTGCGTATCTTGCCCCGTATCCATGCGTATTCGTGCGTATCCACAGTATCCACGATACGATACGATACGATACGTCTCTTAATTTCAACTAACCGATACGGTACCGATACACGATACTTGATTCCCTACTGGCAACAACTCCATGATAAATTCTATCTCTTTATCTGGGGGTAGTCCAGGTAATTCCTCAAGAAAAACATCTAGATATTCTTGAACTATCATTATTTCTTCCACTTTTACCCCTACTTTAGATGTGTCCACTATTGAATCCAAATATGCTTGACATCCACTAGACAATAATTTCTAGCTTGCAAAGCAGATATAAATAAATTAGTGCAAGGCTTACCTCCAGAAAATGAAAATTCCTCTCTATGCATCAGTCTGAACACCATTTTTTTCTCATGATCAAGTATATTAGCACAGTTGACTGATAGTCACTCCATACCGAGTATAACATCAAAGTCTTTCATTCTCAGGATAAGAAGATTTGCTGGCAATTCATGTCTTACCATCACAATCTCATAGGACTTGATCATTTTATTTGTTAATACAGACTCTCCAGAAGGTAAAGTCACCACCATCTCATATTTCATCATCACATTACACCATTTGTAATAAAATTATCACAAGGTCATTAAGATAATACCCAGATTTACGGTCTGCTCAAAACTTCAAGTTTGTAGAGGATTTTAGTATTTCCTATCCAAAGTCTTAGGACATCATGTTTCAAAGAAGTCTCCGAAGAAGATCAATTAACGCATACAATATCGTAAATCGAAAATCCTCAATGAGTTGTCCCATGATTCCATAGCATTCCTCCCGTTCTCAAATCACGTCAAAGAATTAGCTAAAAACTTATACCTTAAGAAATAAGACATGAGAAATTGTTTTCCCAGCCACCAGAATATCACATTCTGAAAAACCACAAGATACCGAATACTAATTCAAATATCCAAACGAATCATATATAAAACACCAAAATTATTCTTATACATTATGCACCTATTTTATTAATTCTCACTTTGTAATTTATCTGTTTTGTCACCAGACTGAGCAAACCTGGCTCTGATACCACCTAAGATTGTGACACCCCCAGCCCTGGGTTCAAAGCCAAAAGCGTCACATGAAGAATCTTCTAAGTAACAACCAGGATCATAGAATACTCAAACACGCACAAAAATCATATAATATTGAACAGCAGAACATAAAATGTACCATTTTTTCTTTCCTTCAAACAAACACTTACACACATATACAAAGGTCTAGTGCACTATCTGGTGACAGAAGAGAAATATATACAATGTCATGCTTAAAGGTTTATACAAACTTGTTTAATTATTTACAATGACTACTTTAAACTAACATGGAGGATCCTAAGGATTCAAGTGCTTCACCCCTTTAAGATTTGTTCTTCACATTCTAGCATAACTTCTTGGCTTTCATTTTCTTTCTTTGAAACATTGATTAATATGGGATGACCTCGAGAGCTCAATGAAGAAAAACTATATACTTACACAACAAACAAAACAACCAACATAACAAACACATATCAATGATATAAATTATCAAAGACAAAAAACAGAACAACAATAAGCAGTTTCATGAACAGTTAACATTCAAGTACTCAAGAACAACAAATTTAACAAAGACAAATGTAAATAAATACCAAATTAATCAATCCCAATAATTTATTTTATATATGTCCTAGGCTCGGGGTATGTGCTTGCTGCAGTGTGCACAAATAGTTGGAGCCGTGATATCCACATTTCCTCATGGGGCCCTTGAGCTGACCAGGCTATCATGGGGTCCTTAAGCTGACCAGGCTATCATGGGGTCCTTTAAGCTGACCAAGCTATCATAGGGTCCTTTAAGTTAACCAGGTTATCATGGGGTCCTTTAAGCTGACCTGGCAATCATGGGGTCCTTTAAGCTGATCAGGCTATCATATAACGTATCTCCACTCATTACCTAACCCCTTAATGAAAAGGGGCAGCAAACACGGGGTTTTAACATTTATTTATTTTTACTTCTCAATTACATCATCATACATTTTCCAGTTTACTAGCCTGATGCTAGTGGCTTGTCTGATTCTTTCATTGCATATACTATCACATTGTCATCACATTGTCACACCATCTCATTGCCTTATTTTCCATGTAATCTTATACATCCTCGTAATACACAATTCACATAAAATCATGCATCAGTATTTATCAAACATTACACCTCATAGCTCATAGCTCAAATTATCACATAAAACAACATGTGTAAGTAGAGAATTCTTCTCACAATACACACTCCACACAAATTCATACATCATTATTCACAACCCATTGTATATCATAGCTCACATTACATAAATATCAAACAAGTGCAAGTAGATAATTTTTCCTCACCTCAATAGTGATCAACTTGAAATTCCAAAATACTGCTAAACTCACACAATGATAGCGTTACCTACACAATATAAGCAATAGATACTTTTTAGATAAAGATTGTAACAATTCCCATTTAATAATATATATATATTTTTTAATAAAACATCATATCTTCTCTCTCCTATCCCTTCAGGCTTTTTCTTTTTTTTACTTTCCTACAATTTTCTAGTCTCTCTCTTGTACTCGACATTCTTTTTTTTCTTTTCCTCTTTTATATTATTTTATTTTATTTTATTATTTTTTCCAATCTCAATACCTCGGTTTCCTTATCCAACTCTCTTTCTTCCTACTTTCTCTCCAGTCTCTCTTCTTCTTCTATAACTACTATCCAATTCCAGTTTCTTTTGGTCTCTCTCTCTCTTCTATAATGAATTTTGGTCTCTAGCATCTCTCTTTCTCCCTCTCTCTTATATAGCAACTTCTGATTCCAGTCTCTCTCCCTCTCTCTCTCTCTCTTTCTACTTCCTCTTCATTTTTTTCCTTATTATATATATATATATATATATATATATATATATATATATATATATATATATTATTTTTTCCCAACGTAACTCTCTCCTTATCTTTCTCTCTCTCTCTTCTATAATTAACACCCGAAACTAGTATTTCTCTCTCTCTCTCTCTCTCTCTCTCTCTCTCTCTCTCTCTCTCTCTCTCTATAGTTTCTCTCTTCTATGTTTTATTTTTCTGCAACTAATTTTAGAGTCCCTCTTCTTATCTCTTTCCCTTTCTTTGCTATTTTCTCCACTTCCTTCTATTTTCATTTGCACATCTCTCTCTTACCTCTAATTTGACAACAGAAACCAAAGTAAACAAAAGAAAAGAAAACAAGATTACCTTAACTGAGTTTTCTGCACCCAATCCTCTCTATAATTTCCACCTTTTTTTTTTCCTTTCTATTTCATCTCCTCCATGAGTACGGATGCATTATAAATTTTAATGGAACAAATTAAGAACATTATATGAGACTAGATTCACATTATAGACTCCGTAGATAAACCTTAGGGGTTAAGTATCAATATTGGGAAGTGTATCGGAAAGTTGGTTTTAAGAGACGTCCCAAACAAGTATTAGAGAGAAGCTAAAAGTATCTAGATATGCCTTGATAGGCATAACTATGCTTATGATACAGGCGAAAATAGTGTTTTTAAGCATTATGAACCATAAATAAGCAATAAATAAGATTATCCAACCAACGTCAGGATATCTCAGTCTTCACAGCATCTATGTGATTCAAATCATCATTTGACAAGTGGAATATCAAATATAGTAATAAATAATAGGGTAAATTATACGTATTACCCCTGGACTATGGACTAATTACACCTACCATCTACTAGTTTCTGACAATTACACATACCACCCCTAATTTTAGAAATGTGTAACAAAAAGGTCCATTTCATTAACGGTGTTAAGCCTAAATTTTAAAAGACAACTTTGCCCTCATCCTATTCTCCATTCTTCGTCTTTACAATAGGTAAAAAAATAAAAGATCAAAGTGAGAACCAGATTGTTTATATGATTCTTTGTCTTTTGCCTATTGTGAAGAAGAAGAATGGGGAACAGGATGAGGGCCAAGTTGTCTTTTAAAATTTAGGCTTAACACCGTTAACGAAATGGACCTTTTTGTTACACATTTCTAAAATTAGGGGTGGTATGTGTAATTGTCAGAAACTAGTAGATGGTAGGTGTAATTAGTCCATAGTCTAAGAATAGTACGTGTAATTTTCCCTAAATAATAAGAAGTAATTAAGCAAGAAGATTTAGATGGCAAGAATTTGTGTGACGGTAAGGTTGTCATATTGCAACCTGCTAACCATAGGTTCGAAACACAGAAACAACTGTTAGCCAAGCCTAAAAAGGGGGGGGGGGGAAGGGCAATAAGCTTTCCTTTGCGGATTAAAACTTTTCAATAAATTAAACCAATTAATGTAAAATAAATACAATTTGAAAGCTAAACCACAACACAAAGGTTTATAGTGGTTCATTTGGGATTCACTCCACAAGCTAGCCCACTTAGATCTCAAGTTTACCCTCGAGTTACAATAATCTCCCTTTCAATAGGTAAGGAAGAATACCTATTACACAATCTTTGTTCAAGGTCAAGAGGAACATATACAATCTCCGTTCAAGATCAAGAGGAACCAATTCAATCTTTTAAGATAAGAGGATCCTTACAAATAAACAGAAAGGTAAAATTTACCTAGGCAAGGAGTGTGACACTACTCTTTGGGATGTGCAATGATGAGAATGATATGGAGATGATGCTTTTGCACAATGAAGTCTTCTCTTTTGATCTTGAAGTATATGAAAAGATGTTTGAAGACTTGAGAGCTTTGAGATTTTCGATTGATATGAGCTTGTGTGGGTTGACCACTTTTTGAGTGAGATGTGATCGCTTTTTGCAATATGGAAACTCAAGACATGATCTCAATATGTATGAATGGTTGTTAGTTTTTCCTCATAAGAGTTCTTAAATAAACTCATGGAATGGCCCATGTAAACTAAAAAGAATCCTTGCAGGTCAATTTTTAACTTGTACCAGTCAACCGCTTGGTCTTCCGGTCGACTGCCAAAATATAGCCGTTGCAATATAGCTGTTGGACAGGCTTATGTCCATCCGGTCGATCACCAGTCGACTAGTTGAGCTCCGGCTGATGGCCTCCAGCCAACCGGTTAGGCCAACCGGCTGATGCCGGATTGTATTTCTCAAATTCAAGAACTTTCAGGTGGTTTTGACTATACACATCCAGTCGACTGGTCATTGACAGAGTCCACTTGAATGTTTTTCAACCTATTTTTCTTGGCCTTTGAGCCAATCTAACACCCAATCTTTCTAAGTCATCTGGGTGATCATTTTGCATATCCTAGGGGCAGTTTAGGTCATAGAATGCATGAGATGATATGATTACATTATGCACGTGCATGTGCATGTGTACTAGCCTAGGACTATTTTACATAAATAGCTTAAGACTAAATTACAGTCTTCATCTTTATCTTTATATCTTCATTTTCAAGCTTGGACAATCCTTTGGTCTTCAAGTTTGGATAATTGACTTCTCATGAAGCTTGGATTCTTGGCTTTACTTAAAACTCAGTCAATGCTTTGACTTGGTCTTCATGCTCATTTCTTCAAGCTTGGTCAATATTTTGACATTGTCTTCAACGATCATCATGGCTTGCTTTGCATGGTAGAAGTAGACTTTGGCTTGAGATCATTTAACAAAAGATTTTAGTACATCTTCAATTGTTTGTCGTCATCAAAAGCAATGTAGGGATGTGGGTTTTCCAAACAACAGCCATTCCGCATTGCGGGGATAAGGCAGCGTATATTCTGCCCCTCCCTAGACCTTGAAGTATCGGGAGCCTCGTGCACTAGGACACCCTTTTTTAAATTAAGCAAGAAGATATGAAAAAGAAAAATCTATTTGTGTAAAGGTCTAAATCAAGCAAGCAATATGTAAGTATAAACATACTAAACAATAAACAAATATTACTACGTCATAAGAAACAGACATTAAGTATATACAAATTAACCATACTACTACTATACTAGTAACATATTAAACAAACTTGAAGAATCATGTGACTACTAATAATAACTACTTAGCAAGAAAATTAATTTTGTAGTATAGATCACATTGTCACAAATCATTCAAGATGATCCAAGCCTACCTAATTATGCAATTTTTCAATTTCAAAATCATTTAAAGAGAAAGAAAACAAAAAATACCTATTTATGCAATTTTTTTTTCAACAATGTATTAAAAATTGAAAGGATTGGGAACAATTGAACATTCATAAATCATTCAAAACATAAAATTGTCTATCGACATTCTTATTTAAAAAATTATAGATAATTTATTGAAAAACAAAAGCAAACAATACCTTATTATACACTTTTTAATTTCCCAAAATTAGTTAAAAATTCCAATAAAAATTAAAAATAATAGGAACCATATATCTGTGCAAGACAAAGCACATACATACTAATCACACAAATATTATATTTAAAGCAAGAAATTTGAATTTTCACCAAAGTTTCACAATATTACGTTTTGGGAAAAATTCAAAAATGGATGCATAAATCCATGGTTTTTTCAAAAATAAATGCATAGATCTAGGTCAATTTTCTAGTTTAGATGGGATACTTGGCAATAAAAGACTAGCAAGAAAAGCCAAGATATAAGAAAACAGTAAAAAAAAAAAAAATTAATACATCAACCAGTGGTTTTAATGTTCAATTTCCACTTTGATGATGCAAATTTTCCTGTTTAATCATTTTTCCTAAGCCGTTTCTAAATGTATATGTGATCCACTTAGATTTTGATCAAAAAATCAGAGTAGGAAAAAGTTTTCTTCTAACAACCGGACTTTTTTATTTTGGCAGCTTATATATCGAGTGTCAAACTGCTTTGCTCCATATCAGAACCGTATTGCTCCAATATAGTTCTGTAAAATATTTTTATGTATGGTTCTGTATCGTATGTATCTACATGGCCAGCTTGACATCTTGGATAATCCTCCCAATGCTTCTGGCTTAGAAACCAAACGAATCACAATTCTGTCAATACAATTGTACAACCCAGTAAAGGGTGGACAATCAGTCAATGCCATTAAGGTATGGCATTATTCTGATCTTCTTCTTCTTATCATCTATAGCGAATCAATAAACAAAAATCTCTAGAACACTAAACTATGTATCAATATGCAGATGCATGGCAATATACAGTGGTCTATTTTACAATAGAGACAGGGTCACAGGGTCACAGATATCCCCAACCCCCCCCACACACACCCAAAAAAAGAAAAAAAAAGAAAAAAAAAAAAGAAAAAAAAAAAGAAGAAGAAGATGGGAAAGAGGGCATTGCTGAACCCTATTGAAGAATCATACAATAAAGATATAACTAGCCACCAAAGGCTTCTTGTTAATCACAGCTACACACATATCATTAATATTTAGGAAGGCAGAAATTTGAAAACAATGGTCCAGACGTCATTTATTAATAAATTTCAACAAAATGCACATGGAAATGAGACAAGGAAAAACCTGGCACCCCGCTGCCCTGAATGAACTGAAATCATGGGTTCCAACCAGGATTTTGCATGCTTTCTGCATTAAAAAATGATAATAATTAAAATAAAATATGGAGAGAAAATTCATTGATAAATACATACCCCAATTAATAAAGCATGAACTAACCTGCATGGCAGCAAGATCCAGGTCCCCAGGTCCATGCCAAGCTCGGTCTTTCTCAAATATTGACAAAGGCTCTAGCCCAAATACCATTTGGTAGAAGTACCTAAACAAAACAACACATCATATTTCATATGTTCCCAATTAACTATGAAGCTAAATTTTCTTAACATCAGTGCACACTTTTGTCCAGACAATTAAATTAATCACCCTTTGACATTTGGTCAAAGAAAGATACTTTTGGCTTTGGTAAGCGCATATCATGTCAAAGTTATATCCGTAGGAACACAAATACATAACCAACTTAAGCATGATCAAGTAGTTTTCTAGCCAACACACCCACGTGTATTCACTTTTAAAAGACAACCCTACGATAATGATATTACTAAAATATCCTTTATAAGAACAGATTTTTGAATATATATACCTTCTGATTATGCAGAAACAGTGCAGACTAAAATGTTACACTTAAAAACAAGGAATACGTATTTTTTTCCTTGGCAGGCAACAAAGGCAAGCCTACCTCAACATCAGTAATATTCATCATCTCATTGCTTGGAACTTCAATTGGGTGGAGGTGCTTGTGCACATCCACCATAGGTTCATTTGGTAAATTTTGTGCGTTTCAGCTCAAACACATTTTACAGCATAGTTGTTATAGCTTTCGAAAACGCTTAAATAGGAAAAACATTTTACAACATGGTTTAAACAGGCAAAAACAAAACGGAAACCTTGATAACTGGATGACCACCAAATGTCATAGGTGGCAATCCTGACGGCTACCTATCTATCCATAATAAGAATGTCAGATTGGCCTTCGCTGTAGCTCCAATCAAGGAGCCACAAAGAAAATCTTAGCCAGGGCTTCATTTAAGAAAACTTTCCACCAAGTTTAATTTTGTGCTGCAATGATACATACGTGCGTTCTCGAGCTTTATATCTAGCATGAAAATCAGCTGGGACACATCGAACATCGATCACCATAATGTCACCTTCTTTCTGTCATTAACAAAAAAAAATGGATGTTTTAGGCCCAATTTAACAGTTTAATCATGGATGCTTATATCTCCAAAAAGATCAAAATCCAGAGACCGACACACTCTATTCTCCGACAAAATTTACTGCTTCTCCGTTTGACCAAAGATCAATATGTCATCTGTTTTAAATTACTTTTCAACTTTTGTCTGACTACTGGACCTCCTAAATTCTTAAAAATCACCATCTTAAGAAACATGGCCAAATGGAGAATATTGTCTCATCAATTGCAAGCAGAAATCTACAATCCCCAGAGCTAGAGACTCATTATAAAATAGCTATTAGCCCCTCCTGTTCTATAATTTTTCCTCGGAGGATCTCTCAATCATCAGTTACTAACGTTGTCATTATTGGAGCAGAAAAGAAAGGGGATGGAGCTCCTGCGAGCCCTTTCCAGGAACGAGTTCCTGCAAGCCCTTTCCAGGAATTCATTCCTGCATGCCCTTAATAAATAATAACTGCAATGTGGCAGTTTGATTGGGACCCATAGTTGGTGGACATGTACACATAATCATCCATCCTTCGATAAAATTTTAGACCAATCTCAAATCCCCTATGTGTAATAACTAAGGATTCGAAAATGTTTGAAAAGTTTAAGAAGTCAACTTAGCATGACCTCAACGGGAACCTGTGAAAAATCAAGGAGGAAAGCATACATGGTAGTTATATAGTTGAGATAGGCAAACCAAATTTGATGGGTGGCCCACAAGACATTCAACCTGCCAAATTTTTAGTAAACATGGCTAACTTGTAGCAGTTTATCAAAGAAGAAAAGCAAATAACCAAAAACCGCAAGAAGAAGAAGATGAGAAAGAGAAGAAATAAGTAGAAGAGAGGAAGAGAATCAATTCTTAGAAAAGAGGAGTCGACTATTAGTCCGCTCTTTTCATACAGCCTTTATATATATCAGCAAAATTATTATAGAGACAATAAAGATTTAGGAAACTTTCCTAAATCGGAAAGAAAAGAAAAAGAATCCAAATCAATAAGGAAACAATATAAAAGCTACTGTGGAAACAAATCCACTGTTACAATAAATAATAAATGAAAATAACTAATAGAAGCAAGGCCA
This sequence comes from Protea cynaroides, assembly GCA_028583415.1. Taxonomy (NCBI): domain Eukaryota; kingdom Viridiplantae; phylum Streptophyta; class Magnoliopsida; order Proteales; family Proteaceae; genus Protea; species Protea cynaroides. The sequence continues at coordinate 57,955,415 of CM053271.1, forward strand.
TATGTAGCACCGATAGTGGGACCAACGGCCTCCTATATCGCTAATGCTAACATAACTAAGAAGCGGCAGGCATGAAGGAGAAAATTAATCCTGATACAGACATGCAGGAAACATTTCCCAAATAAAAAAATTACTAATAGCTCAGCTCTTGTAATCATCTAGTTTAAGGTAGTGCAAAAATGTAGGTACAAAAAATTCTAAAAAGAAAAAACAAAATTTAAGGTGTATGCTGAGTTATCTCATTGTACAAAGGGCATTGAGAAAGATGCACAGAAATTTGCTAAATGAAGGATACGAAGGTACAGACCTAGATAATGCCTAATGCCAGGTATTGTAGACATTCCCTCATTTCCATTCCAGAGCATCATAAGTCTCTCATTTCTCAAAAAAACCATCCACCAGCAGATTCATGGGCAGGAACCAGTGGGGCCACCAAACGCTTTGTAGTTCTTACCCCCGGAGGGAAGTCTATTCATGGATAAGAAAAACAAATAAACGTGAATCGTGATTGGATTGATGATAAAATAGAATCTTGGGTCGCGAACAGTGATTCGATTGATGATGAAGAAAGAGAATTCTTGGTTCAGTTTTCTACCTTAATGACAGTATTAACAATTTCCCTTTCTTTCTTCTTTTTTTTTTTTTTGGTGACCAGGTATAAATTTTTTTTCTAGCTAATCCAAAAGAATCATCATTTGCATCTTCATCTAGAATCCATCAGTAAGATAACTGATACAAACAATCCAAACAGTGTCATGCACGGGGACTAATACTTCCGAACTCTTTCTGTTCACTTTTCAGTTTCCTTTAGTCACCACCAAGGCTCCATCCGAAGGAAAGTAAGGAAAATGAAGGAAATTGAAATTAGTTTAAAAGGAAAATGGAACCTTTTGTAAGCATGATTGTGCAACTAACTTTAAATCTTACCAAATATGGTAATTAAACTTTTCAAATAAAATCCTGTTTAAATCCAAGGAATTTGTGTAAAAAGTAAAGCAAAATCTAATTACTAAAGGCAAAAGTGCCTTTACATGGTCCCAACAAGGGATGCTTCCTTTGAAAGCCCACCTAGTTTGGCCACGTGTCAAGTTTCAGACAAAATTCAATATACTAAACTTTATATGGGCATACCCTCCCAAGTCCCATGTATGTCCATGCACCCTGTTAACATAATTGATGTAGGACACCCTAGGGGTCTAGGTTTCCTACACGTACAACTAGTTAGGTATTAGGTTATCTAAGGTTTCGCTAGTTAGGACAAGGGGAAAGCAGCATACAAGACGAGCATTTTAAAAATTAGTGCTGAATTCAATTAGCCAATGAGCAATATATACCTAGCAGTGTTTTACCAGCTCAACAATGTTCAATTAGAGTGACATAGGGCTCAGTTTTATAGGAAGCATTTGTCAAGTTCTGATGCATGAAATTTCAGATTTTCAGTATTCTTAAAATAGTAATAGCTATGTCTTAAGTGTTAAGAAACCTGTTTTTCATGTAATTCAGTAACAAATTCAATATAAAGAAGATGGAGTACTGACCAGAAATGATGCTGAAATATGAGAACCAGTACAAGGTTCTACACAGTAGTGAGTTGATGTTTATAAGATATTAAGAATAGAAAAATTAAACAAAGTACAGATGGGACATATGCTATCTACAGTGGTAGTAAGAAGAAAAATAAAACAGATCTTTAAACTGAAGATTCAGTCCACAATTGACAGATATATATATATATATATATATATATTTCTAGGGAACAGAAATTACAGTAGAACACAAGACAATATGTAAAATAAAATAACACCAACCAAAGAAGACTGAACAGAGATTTCATAAACAGGAAAAGGGGGTGGGAAATTCTGTATATGGTTTAGAGAATTAAAAAGATACAAGAATTTGGTCTCAGAAAATGAGAAAGGGGGAAGAGGAAAGGAGAAGACAGAAATCGATATGGGGGGGTGAGTGAAGAGGAATTAAGAGAGAAAGAAGATAGAACACTTACAGCCAAGAGAGAAGCTTCATTTTCATTCATTCATTGCCTATTCATTTTCAGCCAAAAAATGGCCTTAAAAAGCCTATGGGAAAAACTGTGGGGGGGTTGGGGAATCGCCTAAGGCAGTTACAGAATTCTAAAAAAAAAAAATTGTAAAAGTGAGTGGGGGGAACTGTTCACGTGAACAGTAAACAGGGGGTGAGGTGTGGGTATTTACATTACATTTTAAAATAAAGAAATAACTGAAACTGAAAATTAAAAAAAAAAATGAACTAACATAACTGAAATAACAGTCATAAAAAAAATAACTGACATAACAGGGGGGAAAAAAGATAAAATAAAAATATAATTGCTGATCAGCTGCTCTACTGTAAAACCGATGGGGATGTCCTCATCAGTAATAAAGTTGTAACTAAGTCAAAGCAGTTAGTGCTAGTTTCTAGGATTTAGACTCTTAGACTCCTATTAGGATTTGGACTCCCATTTAGACTATTAGTTTACTTTATTTCCTTTTCCAAATAGTCTAGGCTAGTTAGTTTCCTTTTTAACTAAGACTCTGGCTTGTAGAGTCCTAGTAGATCCTATCTAGTAGATATTAGCTAGTTTCTATAAATATAAAACCACGAGTAGCGGTACTACTGAAATCTGCTCTCCTCTTTTTTCTTTTCTTTTTTTCTGATTATTGTTTTCTTCTCCTTCTTGTCTTTATTGTTTTTTGGTTAAATTCTTTTACCTAACATGGTATCATCGGAGCCTATCAATCAGTTCATTAGTTCTTTTTAATTTTTTTGGTTTTAGTAAGTTTCTAAAATATCCTCTACCTGGTTGCAACAACCTATGCTGCCTTCTAGTATGTTTTTAAATCCAGTTTATGATGCCTTAAATCTTAAATTAAGAATATCTACTACTGCTGAGGTACTGTTGCTGCTCCTTATTTCTGCAAGCCCTTATGAGCCAGAATTATTGATCAAATTCTGATCTAGATCCATTGCTCTGCTACTGCTATCTTCTCTGCTACAAGTACCCACTTATCGATATCAACTGTTGAGTTCCTGGACTTCATTGTTGCTGCTGCTGCCGAGATTGGTCAAAACTGGTCAGAATAGATCTGATCCAAATCTCCTTTTCCTCTACCGCTATTGACCGGATTTCTTGTTGCCTACTCTGCTCGACACTACTTATATAACTTACTGCTACTACCATAGTTGTCAAGGCGTTGCCACGCCTAGGCGTCCAAGCGGTTTTTATAAGCCTGGGCGCTAGGGCACCTTATCAACATGATAAAGGTGGTCGCCCAGGGTGCCTGGACGTCGCCTATGCCTTGGAAGCCGAGAATGTCTAGGCGGCCACCTTGTTTTCAACGTTTTTTTTTTTTTCTCATTTTTTTTTTCAATCTCTAAATTTTCTTCACAAGATTTATTAGGCTAGACAGTAACAACATTTATCATGTAGTACCTATTTATAACTAATATCATTTAAATAAATGTTTCATTTACTTAAGATATAATTCATAAATAAGCAAATACCCCCTCTCTATTTGAATCCAATAAAAATAGTCTAAAATTTAAATTCCAGAAGGACAAAAAGTCAACCCTCCAATTCAAGAACAAAAACCGTATTTTTTGGTGTGGAGACGATTTTCAACTTTCAAATGCTAGGATTTTTTCCAAATATAAAAATTCCATAAATCTTATTATAATAAAGCATCACTAAAAACCAAGAGTGCACCAAATTAATCTTTTGCTTTGATGCCCAAAAATAATTTACATTCAAACAACTTTAAACAGCATTCGCATACTCCGAACAAAGTTTAACCGGAGTATAACTCCTTCATTATAACTCGGATTCAAGTAATCTCAGATTTGTTGGAAAGCTGATTATGCTAGCTTTGAAATAAATTCGAGATTGCTTGAATCCGAACTATATTAAAGAAGTTACACTCCGTTCAAATTTGTTAGAAGTACGCAAATGTTAGTCATAAGTACGTATTGCCTACTTAACTCTAAACACAATCTCAAGTCTCAACGTACACTAGCAAACTTGGGTCCACACCACATATTATCATTTTGGATGTATTTTTTGTTTATTATAAATATGTTTTTTTATGTCTTATACTTTATTCATTATTTGTTGCTTTGTTGGTTTTCTCATATTAATTAAGTTACGTCTTAAATATTGATTATTTATGTAGAATGCTGCATATATATATAAACATTAATATAGCATTAATATTTTAGAAATAAAAAAATACACTGGGAACGCCTTGATCGCCTAGGCAACGCCACCTTGCCTAGGCGGCGCCTAGGTTCCCAAGATGGCCCCGAAAGCCTTGGATCGCCTTGTCGCCTTGACAACTATGGCTGCTGCCCATATTAATCTGCCCGGATCTGAGTTGTTGCTGCCCACCGCTCGACATATTGCTACTCTAACCTGCTGCTGCTGACTACTCTAATATGACCAAATCGAACCTGATCTGATCTGATCTGATTTAGTCATACTGCCATTGTTACTATCAAGCTGGACTACTGAGTTGATACGATCAGAGCCGGTTTGAAAGTCGTATAATGCTCTCGGTTTTGGTGTACAGCCACCATTGCTGCCCTTAATCTGTTTCTGTTCTCAAGTCTAATATACCAATTTTATGCTACTAGTTATACTGCTCTGACCACAAATCTGCTACAGACCTGCTCATGGTTCAGTCTACTACTATTACTACCGTTGCTACTGTAACGGTCCTCCCAGGAAAGGGGTTCAAATCATAGGTCGGTCTAAAATATCCAAGCATGGGTGTAGAAAACCTGTATAAATTTTATTTTTCTTTTGAAATGCATGTCATTCATATCATACCATCATCTACAATAAAGCATAAATAGTGGAAGCCCTTAAAACTATAATTACATGAACAGCTGGTGGCTAACAGTTTCTTTACAAAAATAGACAAGAGTTTTGTACAGGACTTCGCAAAAGGGTGCCAGCATTACAATTCAAAAACCTGCTGCCCACACAAGTTACAATATTTTAGCATTCACATAGTCAAAATGTAACAAAATAAATAGCTTCGCCAAGGGGAATAAATCTCCCTCTTGAGCTTTCACTTGCAATCATATCATCCTTACTTTCACTTTCGGTCATCTGTAAAACAATGTCAACAAACTTTAATGAGGCAAAGCTCAGTAAATAGAATTCCATCTTTGCAGAAATACATTCAAGCGTACATAATACTTAACATTTCAGCAATTACAAAGCATAACATGTAAACTTAATATTTCTTAACATAAGCCATCTTGAAGTAAAATTAAATATTATAAACTGCTAAACCATTACTTGTCTTTACTTGTTCACCTTTGTCCATCACCAATCATCTTTCCCTAATATCTCTTTTCCTCATGTCTTACCACATGTCACTTGCAGCATGTCTATATCTTAATCTCATATCTGACTCAACGGATTAGCCCATATTTTGTCTCTCATCTCTAGACTCAATGGTTTGCCCGTATCTTGTCCCTCTAAACTCAACGGTTCGCCCATATCTCGTCTTTCATTTCTAACTCAACGATTTGCCCATATCTTGTCTTTCATTTTTGGACTCAACGGTTCGCCCATATCTTGTCTTTCATTTCTTGGCTCAATGGTTTGCTCGTATCTTGCCTCTAGACTCATCGGTTCGCCCATATCTTGCCTTTCATCTCCAGACTCAATGGTTTGCCCATATCTCGTCCTTCACTTCTAGACTCAATGGTTAGCATGTACCTCGTCCTTTGTAAAAACTTATCTTTCTCTTTGGGTGGTACACTGGCTCACCAGCTTGAGCTGTAGATCTTGCCCAGGTGTACCTCTGTTAGTCTTTACTTAACATAACTTAACTGTGCCTTTCTGTTTTCATTTAGTTCATGAACTTACTATTTCTTTCATGTCATTCTATGATCATACCTTGCTGTCCACATAGGGTTAGGACAGTCCATTCATAACTCTAAGCAACTTACTCTTATATTCAAAACATTAGCTCTATAGCTTTGCAATCCATATACTCACATAATAGTTCACTATAGATGTTTCACAACATAACTGGTGGAATAAGTCATTTTGCTATACTTGCTGTCCATATAGGTCTGTAACAGTCCATTATAGGTATCTAAGACCACATCTTTGCATATTGTTCACAATTCATAAGCATGCAGTTCATTTACACTTTGAACTGTCCAACCTAGGCATTTAATAGTATATCCTTGCATATTTCTCACACACCACATCCATGCTGCTCATATATACCTCTAACAGTAGCTTATAGGCATCTAGTAACTTAACTTGTAAAATTTTTCCATAGTTCATGTCATTGCTGCCCACATTATCTTATCACAGTCCTATACGGGTCAAAACCATTTAGACAGAGAAATACATGTTCTAAGGATCTTTTAATACTGTAGAACAACTTAAACATCATTCAGCCCCAAATGTCCATTACATAATGGATACATCCACAGCATATCAACCATCTCAATATAGCAAATCTGAAATATAATCTCGTGCCTTAACATTTATCACAAAAGCTAATAACATAATAATACATTGCATCAACTAACAATAGAAAAGGATTAAACATGCATTTACAATTTACTAACACACGCATTATACTTATATAGCCTGCTACAAGGGAGGAAAACACTCACATCTAGCTTGACAAGAATTAACCTTCAATAGCTCTTGCAAGTCTCCTTAAAGAAAAATCAGCACTTTGGGCAAAAACCTACAATAGAGAAAAGATCTAACAATTTAATTCACCACACTCCAACATAACCTGCACACACTATGGGCGTAGGATTTTAGCATCCCTTGTTGTCCAAAAATTTCCTTCAAATCAAACTCCACTTGCTAGGTTTCCAAATCAGCTTTTAGAAGCTTCCCACTAGGTTAGCTCTTTAGAAGGTAAAACATTTAGTGAGTTTCTTTACTAAAATACAACCAACAAAACATTATCATCTAAATAACCTTCAAGAGATCATGATCAGCTTACCTCTTATTACCCAAAGCTATCCTTACATTCTTCCCTTGAAACACCTCAAGAATCAGCCCTTGGATGCACCTATAAATTCCAAGGTGCATATGGTCATAAATTGAGCATATAGGCAATCAATCCTATATGAAATTAACCCCAAAAAAATCCCATCATCATCCCCTAGGGTCCTGGGAATGAACCCCAGAAGAGACCAACCAAAATTCCCCCAAAAAAGGGCTTCCGGTCATTAGACAGCAGCCGTGCGGTCGATCGACCTCACGCCAGGTTGATCGACCAGTTGTCCCTACATTGATTCCCAGTCCCTAGTAGCTTTGTCTAACGCCTCATTAACATCTTCCAATGTTTTTAAACATAACCAATGCATCTTAGAATCATTCCACATGAGTTTTAACCAACACAAAAAAAATTCATTTGGTTTCTTTAACAAAATCTCCATTTTGAACCCAACCTTTAAATCTGAGTTTCAAAAACATCTAACAGAAATTTTTAAAGCTTCAAAACTATTGGGGTAACTAATTTAAACGGTATTCACTTAGCTTGGACCATCAATATTCATTTCCCTAAATTAAATCAATGCATAACCATTAGAACCACCCATAGAAGGTAAAGGATGAACAGATTTTACTGTTCATCTTCTTCCTTTAACCAAAACCTTCCCGCGGTCTGCATCATGTGGAAAATAATCCCCCAATCCAACATGCATTCCCTAAATTAACTCAAGGCAGTCATTTCTTACCTAAAACGAAGTTTGAATCACCACTTAAAGAGTTCCCACCAAAGCTTGAATGCTGAAATCATTTTCTTATCCTTTACAGCTCTTTCACCAAAAATCTTAGCATCCCAAACTGAAATGCCTTGAAAGCTTCCTTCCTACACCAACTTCAGAGTTCAGTAGCTTCTTCCTTAAGATTAAAACTTCCAAAATCCATTTCTCCAAGAATCTCCCACAAATTTTTCTTACACAAGCCCTAGAACAGCTTCCCTTCAAATCACGTTTTCAGCAACTTTCCCCTAAAAATCAGTCCAGCAAGTTAATCTTCAAGCTCCTTAATAGATTCCCAGGAAATCAAAGCAAGGAATTGTCTCAAGAACAATCAATTTCTTCCAAGCCAAACCAAAAACAAGGACCCATTCCTCCAAATACATTTTCAGCTCTTGGTCCCAAGATTGAAATGAGCTCCCATTTGCTATTTTATATTTTCATCTCTTTTTCTTCATTTCTAAATATGCTCATTTAGTGAATTGTCCATAAAACCCCTATACCTCACCTAATGCATGGGTTTGAGACCCATACCTATAGGGAATCCACTAAATGGGACTCTTAAGCCCTTCAATTATTCCTTTTTAGGCACATGCATATTATTACTTTTGGGTAGACTTGGTAGTTGGTACCCTTTTTATTTAGGGACCAAGAATACCCTTGTCTAAATCCTAGAATTTCACCCTGCCATTACAATTTTAAAATGAGCATAAAGTAAGGTTACCCAATAGTGAGCAGTCACATCATTGTGGACCCCACTCCAAGACACATAACAAAATGGATAACCAAAGTTCTTGTCTCCCTTGAGACTTGTACCTTGGACCACTAGGCATCATAGCACTTAGGTTCTAAAAAGAACCACTGGACTAGAGGATGACCATGCTTCTAAATTTAACAAATCAAAATACTTAAATAATATACACAAACATCATTACCTACAAGTAAGCAATAGTATATTCAAAATAATTAAGTAACCACCACAAAAAAAAATAGAATTAATTTATCTATGGAAGCCATTGCGACAAATTACCAAAATACCCTTAGATCTCTTGTCAATCATGTAACACTGGCTAGCTTCACCTCAGCTGGCTGGGGTGCTATAGCTACCTTTGTTCGTATAGGCACCTACTACCTCTTAGCTCAAGAAAGAGCCTACAACTACTATTGCTACTACTACTGCGAACTACTACTACTTAGTTCATAGTGACTTATGCTCATAGTTGTCAAGGAGACCCAAGGCGTTAGAGGCCATCCTAGGTGCCTAGGCGACCAAGGCGTTCCCAGTGTATTTTTTTTATTTCTAAAATATTAATGCTATATTAATGTTTATATATATGAAGTATTCTACATAAATAATCAACATTTAAAATATAACCTAATTAATATGAGAAAACCAACAAATAATGAATAAAGTATAGGATATAAAGAAGCATATTTATAAAAAACAAAAAGGACAAACGATAAACTAAGAAGTTAGAACATCATAGCAGCGTCCAGGCAGTATTTTATGGCCTAGGCGTGTGGCCGATAATTGGGGAGGGTTGAATTGTGGGTAAATGGAAACCTTAAGGGAGAAACATGAAATTTTCTGTTAAATTAATGATTTATATGCACATCTGCAACAAAACGACCACCCAAACCTTCAGGGTGTCAAAGGCGCCCAAGGCGATGCACAGAAGACCTAGGTGGTCGCCTTTTGAACATCCACAAGGAGCCTAGCCGCCTAGGAGATAAACTACAGTCCGGACGCCTAGACGACGCTTTGACAACGATGCTTATACTATGCTGTTACAACTACTACTGTTGCCACGACTACTGCTACTGCTACTACTAGTCTACTACTGCTGTTGCTACTACATCGTTCCAAGCTGAAGCATTCCCATCCTCCATGCTCCAGCTTTTTTTTTTTTGGGGGGGGGTAGCGTAATAAAGTTGCAAAATTGGACGTAGAGCAGTTAGTGCTGGTTTCTAGAACTTAGACTCCTATTAGGATTTGGATTCCTATTCAGACTATTAGTTTTACTTTATTATTTTCAGTTTCTTTTTCCAAATAGACTAGGCTAGTTAGTTTACTTTTTAACTAGGACTCTGGCTTGTAGAGTCCTAGTAGAAGTTTGCTAGTTTCTATAAATATAAAAACTACAAGGAGAAGCGGTACTATTGAAATCTGCTCTCCTCTTTTCTTTTTTCTGATTATCGTTTTCTTCTCCTTCTTGTCTTTATTGTTGTTTGGTTAAATTATTTCTCCCTAAAACACCCCATTGGTAGTCTTGTGCACCTTCTCAATAGCCGCATATTTTTCAATGCTTTGTTTTGCCACTTGGCCAAATGCATTCCAGGGATCTTGTGGTTCAGATGTCCACAAATTTCAGCCCAATTTGACACAATGTTAAAATTTATTGATTTCAGTGGGATTTCAACCCTGACGAAAACGAAATATCGATGAAAATTATGGTAGTGATTTCATTTCAACCCTTGTTGAAACCGAAATAATTTCACCACAATTTCGACACATGTTCCGACATGCCACGTGGCAAATATGTTTAGTCCACCAAGGTAAGCTTCTTTCGGTGATCCACCATAGGAAACATTATTAAATTTACTATGCTTTTAAGTTAGTTAATAGTTACATATTCAATTTTGGTAATGACTAAAAAAATAGAGAAATTTACTCGTACCACCCCTAAACTTAGGTCCAAATACAATTCCTACGCTAAAGTTCACAACAATTACACGTACTACCCCTAATTGTCAAACCATGTTACAAACAACCCCACTCTGTTAGAATTTTTCTATTAATGTTGATGTCTGCACGCATTCAAAATATGAAGATCAAAATTACCCTTATGGGTATTGTGAAAGGACAAAAATACCCTTTGAAACGTGAAAGGACCAAAATACCCTATTTTCATTTCCTCTTCTTCATCTTTCCTCTCTTCTGTTCATTTCACGATTTGAAGAGCAGCAAAAACCCTTCTTGTCCCCAATTTATTCCATAGCTCTTCTCCATCTCCAGAGCTTTTCTTCCCCATGGCGTTGCTAGAGGTATTGGAAGGTCTTAACGAAAGGGCCCATCGGCCAGCGGATGTCAAAGGGCTCCACTTTGTAGAACATCGGAAGCAACCGACGCTTGCGTTCCAAGATCTATGTGAGTTCTTCCAGACACCACCTCGATGCATAGTTCTCCAAAATGACTGCAATGTATGCCATCGATTCCTCAATCGCGGCCGAAAGGCTCAGGGCGAGACCGTCTCCTCCCTCCAAACCTTCATCTTTCAGAAAAGTCCAGATATTCTTCTACAAAAGATCTTCGTATAAACAGCGGGTAAGGTTGTGGCGAGTGTGTCCACAAACTCAGATTTCAAGATGGGTTGCGCCTAAATTCGTGAGTTTTGTTCTTGAGTCCATGGGCTGCCTTGCAGGATTTGAGATTGGGAGAGGAGAGAGGAGAGAGCTATTCCCCTTTGATAGGTGACGGAGTGACGTTTGATACAAAGTCTCTAGAGAGAACTCTACAATCAGTTTTGTGTCAGTTAAGGTGCCGGAGAAGAAAAGATGAGGCTCTTCTCATGGCGGATGGCAGGATGGGAGGATCTCAATCGGGGTGTTGCTCAATCAAATTTCAGAATCAAAGGAATTATGGGTTATGTACTTTGGCTATGTTGGGATCAGATTCTATAATTCTGAAAATCCTAGATTCAGGCCAATTCTAGCTCAATTCTAGAATCCCAGAATCAAGCAAAAGCACAAATTTTGCTTATTAATTCCAACTTTCAGAATTGCATGACTGTGTTTAGTTATCACTCCTTCTGCAAACAAGTAGCACCAATTCTAGGCTATGCTTTGTCGGGCTATGCTTTGTCGACTTCTTCAGTTACAGAGATCGCCCTAGGCAAAAAAAAAATATATTCAAAGAAACAGAAACCCAGAAAATTAAAAATTCCAAGAAACCCTTGAAGGCAGAGGGAAATATTCAATTAAAGGATTCAACGAGTAACCAAAAATTAAAATTTGGAAAAGCAGAGAAGCGAACCAAGGAAAACAGGAAAAAGGGTTCCCTTTACAGAGAAAAATAAATGAAAACCCCTGAAACAGAAACTACTGGTAGCCCCGATGCAAACAAATGGAGGACACCTAGAACCAAGTGGGAGAAAAAAAAAAAGAATCAGTTTTTGAAGAGGATCAAACAGAAATCAGAAATTGAAAAAGATTTTGAGTTTGTGAAGACAACCGACGAGATTCTCAAAGCTTTTCAAGACACGGAATCTACTTTTGATGAGAAGAATCTTGGACTGGCTTGATTGAAAGTAGGCCTTCAACTGGACCAAGATGGTGAGGACCACGAGAAAGCTCTGGCTTTCGGAAATAGAGCTTTGAAGACAGGCACTCAAATGCTTGTTGCTTCGGAAACATTTAAGTTTGGAAGGGTTAAAAATGTCATTTCATCCTTAATTTCTTGTAAATGCAATAAGGGTAAAGTTGACATTTAATTTTTATACTTAACACCATTAGCCAAAAGGAGCCAGTTGTAATTGCTGTGAAGTTGTGAACTTTAGGGTAGTAGTTGAATTTGTACCTAAGTCTAGGGGTGGTTGATGCAGTCCAAGGACCAGCCAGTAGTGGATCAGCCCAAGGATGTGACAACATGGGCCCAACCCACACTGTTCACGTGAACACTGTTCACGCGGTACTATTCACGTGAACAGTACCAACAGCATTAATTATGACTCTTTTTATTAGTTTCCTAATTTTCAGTTTATTTATTTCTATTGTTTAGTTTCCTAAAAATTAGGTTAGTTAGTTTAGAAGTTTTAGTTGCTTGGAGACTAAGACTTGCCTAAAATCTAGTTTCCTAATTCCAGTTTTTAGAAACTTTCCTATTTTTATTGTTTTAGAGTCTTCCTAAATTATAAAGGAAGGTTGGTTTTACTAAATTTCATTCTTTCCTACTTTATTTGTAATGTTTCAAAGCTATAAATAAAGAGAATGCAGACTGGCTGCAGGAGAGAGATTTTCCAGAAAAAGAAGAGTTAAATTCTTATTTTCTGGTTGAGTATCCTACGGTTGTGAGACTCAACCAGATTCCATTCCCTCTTGATTCTTTTGCTTGCTTTCTATCTATGATCTGATATGCTATTGTTTCACCCAACACAAACTAGAGAAAATGAAGTGCAATCAGCAGGCAACATTAAATCTGGGCTATCCAAGCTTTGTGGAAACAGGTACAGCAGGCTTTCGAGACTCATAACTCCTATAGTTCTTTTCAGATCCTCCCCAAACTTCAGAAGGTGTTCATAATCATTACAAAGGTCATCCATACCAAGTTTCATCTAATTCTGACGGTTAGATTTCAAGATAAGTGGGTTTTTTCATTACTTTTCTCTGCAGATTTTTTGTATTGGACTGAATTAAGATCCTGTAGCAAAGAGGGCTTGTTAATTTGACTTACTTTGAACCCTCTTTGCCATTAATTGGTATCAGAGCATGGCTGAGGAGAGTTCTAACTCTCCTAATCAGTCCAACAATCCCAATGACCTTGTTAATCTGGTTCTCCAACGATTGGCCAAAATGGATGCCAAGTTAGATAGCATGGATGGGAGAATGAGTAATTTGGAGGAGCTAAATCATCCTAGGCCTGCTAGAATGGAAGCCCCTAGAAGGGAAGCCCTTAATGCCAACCTCATGCCAAGACGTATTCTTAGGGCTCCTCAAAGAGTCCCTAGAAAGGAATACCACAACCCACCCTATGACGACTATGATGAACCTATCCGTTACCAAACCCATAAAGTACGGATGGACCTCAAGGAGTTTCATGGGAGACAAGACCCTGAAGCCTTTCAAGATTGGCTGAATGCCTTAGATGACTACTTTGATTGGTTTAGCCTTCCCGAACCTAGAAAGCTACAATTGGCCCGCTCCAAACTAGTGGGGGGTGCTCGTGATTGGTGGCGTAACTATGAATATAGTCTCATGAGGAGTCGTAGAGAACCCACTACTTGGGAGGAGATGAAGGAAGAATTGAAAGAAAAATATTTGTCACGATCCTTCCAAAGAAGGTTGCATGACCAGCTGAATAATCTTCGACAAGGCACTATGAGTATGGAAGATTATGTCTATCAGTTTGACCAATTGTGTGCACGGTCAGGTTCACGAGACAATGATGATCAAATGATATCTCGGTTCCGTTTGGGGCTGCGACCTGAAATTAGAGAAAAAATGGGAGTGGTTGATATTGTTAGTTTTAACGACTGTGTTGATAAAGCTTTCCAAGCCGAGGACCTTTTGAAGTCAACACCAAAGCCCACCTCCAGTTCTTATGAATTGAAGCACCCTACACCAAACAGTAAAGCCATAGGGACTACATCTCATGCTACTCCAATGACAGATAAAGGTAAAACTCCCATGGTAGCAGCTATGGATGTGCAATGCTATCACTGCAATGCATATGGTCACTTTGCTAGAGATTGTCCACAAAAATTAAAGGTAAACTCCTTAGTTGCTGCAATCGAGGCCAACCCAGATACACAGGTATGTGAACCGCAAAGTGATGACACTTCTGTTCCTAATACGGATGTCATGGATGATAGTGAGGATTCATATGGAATCCATATAATCACCAGTATGGTCTTGATTGCCTCAAAAGTAGATGTGGATAATTTTGATGCCTTTACTAAAGCTCTATGGATTGACAATAGTGACCACAGTTCTGATGAAGACCACGGTGTTATGGAGAAAATTGCGGAAGACAAAGAATTGAATAAGATCGTCCCCATGGATACCACGATTCCATTTGACTTTCCTCAAGATGTTGAGCATGTTGATTTCGTAATACCTTCTAAATATCTTGAAGAAAGTGGACCCAAAGTGATGGATTTTCTTCCAACGTCGCAAGCACAGTTTAAGTTTCAAGATCAACAGATGCTGCCTACCGACCCCTCTGTAGTCATTCTTCACCATTACAAAACTCGTGGACGAGTTCTTTTTAAGTGGGGGGGAGTTGATGCAGTCCAAGGACCAGCCAGTAGTGGATCAGGCCAAGGATGTGTCAACATGGGCCCAACCCACACTGTTCATGTGAACACTGTTCACGCGGTACTGTTCACGTGAACACTGTTCACGCGGTACTGTTCACGTGAACAGTACCAACAGCATTAATTATGACTCTTTTTATTAGTTTCCTAATTTTCAGTTTATTTATTTCCATTGTTTGGTTTCCTAAAAATTAGGCTAGTTAGTTTAGAAGTCTTAGTTGCTTGAAGACTAAGACTTGCCTAAAATCTAGTTTCCTAATTCCAGTTTTTAGGAACTTTTCTATTTTTATTGTTTTAGAGCCTTCCTAAATTATAAAGGAAGGTTGGTTTTACTAAATTTCATTCTTTCCTATTTTATTTGTAATGTTTCAAAGCTATAAATAAAGAGAATGCAGACTGGCTGCAGGAGAGAGATTTTCCAGAAAAAAGAAGAGTTAAATTCTTATTTTCTGGTTGAGTCTCCTACGGTTGTGAGACTCAACCAGATTCCATTCCCTCTTGATTCTTTTGCTTGCTTTTTATCTATGATCTGATATGCTACTGTTTCACCCAACACAAACTAGAGAAAGTGAAGTGCAATCAGCAGGCAACATTAAATCTGGGCTATCCAAGCTTGGTGGAAACAGGTACAGCAGGCTTTCGAGACTCATAACTCCTATAGTTCTTTTCAGATCCTCCCCAAACTTTAGAAGGTGTTCACAATCATTACAAAGGTCATCCATACCAAGTTTCATCTAATTCTGACGATTAGATTTCAAGATAAGTGGGTTTTTTCATTACTTTTCTCTGCAGATTTTTTGTATTGGACTGAATTAAGATCCTGTAGCAAAGAGGGCTTGTTAATTTGACTTACTTTGAACCCTCTTTGCCATTAGTGGTACAAGTAAATTTCCCAAAAAAATTCCATTTTAGTTTTGTCTTAGTTTTATGGGTAAATTGCAGCTGGGGCACACGATGTTTTGAAAAACTATGTTTGACAAACCTCATATTTCAAAAACGATATTTAAGGTTCCTTTCTAAGTAATTTTGTCTCAAACCTAGAAATATTCCCCACTATACCCATGGTAACTTTTCTTATCCCCACTCCCCCTAGACTTTACCCCTGCAACCCTGCCACCTGCCCCACCCAGCTTCACTCTCCCTCGTTGTCTGCCCCCATCCCAGCCTCTCGCCTTCGTTCTTCCACGCCACATTGCCCTGCCCTGCCTTGCCCTACCCTCACCCTCACCCTCACCCTCACCCTCTAGGCCTTTACCCAACCCTCTAGAACTTTATACCGCTCCCGCACCTCTACTTTGCTCCTTCCCGCACATCGTCAAACCCAAAGAAACATCGGTCCTGTCTAAAAGAAAATTGGGAGTGGAAGAAAGAAATTGGTCGAAATGGATGAATTAAAAATTATTGAGGGGAAGAATGTTGTCATATTGCAACCTGATGGTCACGGGTTTGAAACATGGAAACAACCTCTCCGTGTTGGGGAATAAGGTTGCGTACATTCTGCTCCTCCCCAGACCCTACAGTAGCGGGAGCCTCGTGCACTAGGACGCCTTTTTTTTTAAGCGAAAGATGGAAACTAACAGTCTGCATTTTAGAATTAGTTTGATAAACGTATTCCTTCTACACTACCACTCCCCCAGACACTGTAAAAAACCTTAAGAAATGGTTTTACCAAATCTTGACCTTCCATTTCTCTGTTTCTCATTTGTTGTTCCGCGAGCGAACGATCTGTTTGTCCGTTCGGTTCTCAACATAGGTGCTAAAGGATTTCTCTATTGTCATTTCTACTTGGGGAAAACTCAACAATCCGAAATTTGGTTGTTCATTTTATCCATTCATCGAGTTGGTATGGGAAGAGTTTTTCAATTGAATTCTCATGGCTTTAATATTTTGTTTCATTACCTTCTTTTCGGAATCAGGGTTATATGTTTTCCTCACTACGTCCTCACTACGTTCTCATGGCTGCAAAGTATATGATCTCATTCTTACATTGCTCCTCTGTGGCAGTAGCCATGAGTTCTTCTTTATCGGCAAAAGCAATGGAGCGATTTGGGCAATGGGAAGCAAAGTGACCGAAACCCTTACAGGTGTAACATTGGATCTCAGCCCTCGGTTTTGAAGGAGGTCTATCATAACTACGCCGAGGCAGAGAATATGGACGGGTCGGCCGTGAAGATGCCATATTAGAACCACTTTCTTGGGGCTTGCTAAAAGACTTCTCTGGTGGTGGAGCTTGCTTGACAAAATTGTTACCTTTAGAGAACGTCTCTGGAAAGCTTCTCCGATTGTATGGCCGCTTTAAATTTTCCTCTACCTGATATGCCACTTGTACAGCGTCCTCCATTGTATGTAACCTATATGAAGCCAAGGAAGCACTAATCTGTGGGTGCAAACCATTACGGAACTGTGCGACCAAAACATCTTCATCCCAATCAAAATCAGATCGGGTAGCCAAATAATAAAATCGGGCCACATATTCTTCAACAGTCATATTGTCTTGCCGTAATTGAGTAAACTTGAGATGCGTCCGTTGCTTGTAATCAAGAGGTAGGAATCGTCGGTTCATTGCCGCATACATCTCAGCACAAGTATTTATTTCACCAATGCCGCGAGTTTGATTTTGTTTCTGATATTTAATCCACCAAACTCATGCCGTGCCCTTCAATTTAGCTTCTGCAAACATCAATTTCCTAGGCTCCGACAATCCGTACCATTTGGAAAATATCTCCAAACTATGGATCCAGTCAAGATATTCCTCAGGATTTTGGTCTACGTGTCGTGATGGTGATGGTAGTGGGGATGTATTGGGAGGTGGAACATATGAGACGGAGTTGGAAAAATCCCCAAGTATGGGATTCTTACCTTTTATAGCTTGTGACAACAAGTCAATGGACATCTGTATTTTTGCCATCATATCCTGAAAAATTAAAATAGAAGCATCTATCCCATCAAGTCGGTTTGATATACCACCAATGGCCGTGTTAGCTTCCTCTTTGTCGGCGTTAACACGTGCTAGGAGTTCATTGTTACTCACCATGACTGCAGGATATTCGCTCTGATACCAATTGATGCAGGATCCGGGTTGAGAAACCCTAATTGGATCCGCTAGTAGGCCCACCCAAATAATAAGCAAGCTTGATCCAATGAACAATGGCAGAACTGTAAATAAGTCCAAAACTCAACCAGTAATGGCAATTTCGTAATTAACCAGAATTATTCAATAACTTAAAAAAACAAACAGATCATTAGGATGGCATGAAAAGAATAAAGAAAGGGGTACTTTAGGAAGGCCAACTAAAAGGAAAGAATATAAAATAAAATAAAATAAAGAATAATAAAGGAATGACGTGGAGAAGAGAAAAAGGTCGTCTTCAACCTCCAGCCAACATACGGTATACCAGATTACAAACTTCGAACCATAGCCCTTAAATCTGATTCAATCAGTCTGAAACTCCAGAGTTAGAGTCGCCTAGGCCTGATACAAGGATCCAAGTCAATAAATCTCGATTAAACAACAGTATGATGGTTCCACTTGGACTGGTTCAGGAACACTTGCAGAAACAAGGTAACAGATTTGAATCTGGGTTAAGTTCTATTAGAAAGGAGGGTTTCAACAGCAGTAATTTCTGGGGTTGATGTCGCCCTAGGGTAGAGATCCTATTCCTAAAGTTTCAGGGTGAGAGAAGGCGGGATAAGGGGGATCGAAGGTTTCCTAATGGACTGTGATTACCGCCCAGAAACAGGGAAGCATAAAGAAGAAGAAGGAAGTAGGAAGGGAGGAAGAAAGAGGAGGAAGGGAAAAAGAGAGACTGAAGAGCACACAAGCTTCACTTCTGCCCGTAGGCAATCAACTGAATATCAATTCATTCTATTCTTCTTCAAATCTTCTAATCTGTCAATAAAAACCTAATACATGTTCTATTTAAAGGTAAAACTTTCCTAAACTAATGTGAAATAAACTTAGAAAGTAAATAACATCTTTATGAAATCAAATCTAATCTCTATGGCATAAAATAGAAATAATAAATAAGGAAAACCCTAATACTGAAACTTCCTATTCTAATTAATCATCTACCAACCCTTTCCAGACCAAAAGGTTGGTTTGGGATTGAGCCGGTTCAGGTTTGGCTTGGGTAGCCAAATTGGCTCGTGTCGATCCATCCATGACACTGCTACTGCATCAATACTAGCATTATAAATATGGTCCTTGTACCGTACGTCACCCTCCTCTGGCCTCTGAGTACCCATATGCCACACGAACCATCATAGCCAATCACACACTATCCAACATACATAGTTATTGTTGTTATGCAAATGCATGCTCATATATTCAATTATTGGATAGCATGTTATAGTCATTAACTCACATCACATGCTCAACTCTACGGACCCGACCCCTCACCTGTGGACACCAGCGGTGCTACAGAACCTGGAAGTCGGCAAAAGGCTCCTTCTCTACCCGCGTTGGTTTACCTAATTAATTGGATAATTTCATTATTTGGTTATGTAGCTTTTAACCAGCATGGACAAATCCTAAGTGTCCATGCAAGGGTCCCAAGATAAGCTAAGAACCCAACGGTTGATCCCCGATAGTCCTAGCTAGGCAGACTGGCTAACAGGGCTTGAAGCGGATGGTATATCCGGATGGTATATCCTCCGAAATTACCATCCAGTTAACACTTAGGCAATTTCCATTTTAACTTAAACCAGAGGGTAGAAAATCGGATGGTCAATCATCCGACCTACCATCTGGATATATACCCTATCATAATAGGGGGGGTTTCCAGAGAGTTATCCAGAGGCTCCGCCGGGTGGTGTTCCATCCAACAATGCCTCCAATTTATACTTAAACCTATCCTAAGGTCATAGGTTAATCGAAACCATGAAGGTAACCGGATGGTGGTCACCCGGAGGGTCATGCCCCCGGATGGGTTATCTCCGATTGGGGTCCTCCGGTTATTACTTAGGTTACACATTCAAGGGAGAAGCGGAGGCTTTGGCGGATGGTGTATCCGGCGGGATAGCCTTCGGCTCATATATATATATATATATATATATATATATATATATATATGGCCAAGGCATTAACCCAATCGGAGGGAATGCCTTGCCAGATCCGGAGGTAGGGACATGGTCTGTCCTCCAATTTGGTCATCCGGTTCGAGTCTAGAAACCAGACACTAACCAAGGATGAAGGCCATCTTCATGGGGCTTGATTCCCCATTTGTTCCTACCCACATTCTAGCTGGTGGGAGACATTTTCCCACCCTAATAGCACTTATTAGAGTCATCAAGACTCATCAATATCTCCATTATGGAGATGGGGTGAATAACATAGCTCTTCCACCCTAATAGCACTTATTAGAGTCATCAAGACTCATCAATATCTCCATTATGGAGATGGGTTGAATAACATAGCTCTACTAGGTTTGTAACCGACCTCCATTAATGGAGATCATAAATGGTGGGGGGGTGACCACCACATAGCCTTTGCATTCAACATCATAAGGACGGAGGAGAATGAGTGGAACCTACCTCCAATGGAAGACCAAGCTTGAGCTCCAATCCTCCCTCTCAAGCACTCTCTCTCACACCCTCAAGGCCAAGAAAGAGTAATAACTAATAATAACTCCTTATTTATAGAATCCCGAGGAGAGAGAGAGTGATACTCGGATTCAAACCGGATGCTATGAACCGAATGATAATCCGGCAAAGCCACCGGCTGGGCTTAAAAGTGGCCCTGGGTCTGGCTTGATGGGCCCTTCTAATGGAAACACCCACTAAGCCATTTGAGGTCTCTCCCCCACACACGCCTCCCCCATTAGGTGATCGTAGAATTTGACCCGATACTATCCTTGGGTCACAATGTTAGGGGTGCCATGTGTTGGCACAGTAAAATCCAACACCATGGGATCAGAGTTAATGAGAATTCCGGGTGTGGGTCTTACACATCATCTTCATCGAAACCCTAGTTCTCTTCTTCTATGAACTAGGGTTTCACCACCAACCGGAAACCCAGATATGACTCTCAAAACAGCAGTTGTAGAATCCCAAGTAAGGATCAACTACTGCTCTGATACCATGTAACAGTTTACAAGAAAAGCACCAAAACAGTAAACCGTGAATGAGAAAAGGAATAAGAAGAAGAAAAGGAGAGGAAGAACCGATTGTTTTCCTCCTCCTCCTGTGGTTCATTTATTATGATCAAAGAGGAAAAACAATAGTTTAGGAAACTTCCCTAATTATAACAATAAGCTAATTAAGAAAGTAAAAGTAAATCTAGACAACTTAGGAAATAAATCCTAACAATAAAGGGAACCTATAATAACCAATCTAAATATACCATAAATAACAAGATGGGACCAGTGGGGCCCATGTGCACATAGCAGCACATGGTATCTGTAGCACTAACATTTGACAAGGAGCAAGTGAGAGTTATAGAGAGAGAGAGAGAAAGAGAGAGAGAGAGAATCAAACCTGATAATCATTGGACAAGCTCACGACCTACTTGTTACTTTGTTAGAGGAATAGGGAAGAGAGAAGAAAACATCAATTTTGAATAGTCCGATGCTCAAGAGAAAACATCAAGTCCGGTGCTCAGTAAGAAAAGACTAAGAGGAGTTGCAAACGGTTGGACAGAGGAAAAGGGTGGGGACAGAGCGGGCAGGGAGGGGGGAAGAACAGAGTAAGCCGTGGGGGCGGAGCAAGCATTGCGGAGAGGAAGATCTAAGGGTGGGGACAAGGGTGAAGCTGCACTGGGCGGAGGTTTGGTGGGCATGGTGGGGGTGAGAAATAGCCATAGGCAAAATGGGAAGTATATTTAATTTTGGTTAGTAAGGAACCTCAAACATAATTTTTGAAAGATAAGGTACGCTAAACATAGTTTTTCAAAACATTGGGTACCTCAACTGTAATTTACCCTAGTTTTATTTCCGTTCTCTTCACTCCACTTCCAACCAGGTCGAGCCCAAAAGGAAACACATTCAGTTGATGAAAGAACAAAGAGACAGCTTTGGGAATGGTATGATGATAACAACCAATATGACATGCTCATATAACGATGACACTATAATAAAATGTTTCAACACAACGACAGAAGTGCAAAATGCATATGCTACCATAGCTCAAATCTACATGCATGAAAACATGAATCTTTAACCAATAAAATATCTAACTGGACACCATTGTTGTTGTAAGTGCCTGCAGGAATTTAAACGCTGCCCATAACAATGTCTCTAATGACATGCTCGCTGAAACAAAATAGAAAAGCAAGAT
This sequence comes from Protea cynaroides, assembly GCA_028583415.1. Classification (NCBI taxonomy): domain Eukaryota; kingdom Viridiplantae; phylum Streptophyta; class Magnoliopsida; order Proteales; family Proteaceae; genus Protea; species Protea cynaroides. The sequence goes on from CM053271.1 coordinate 57,977,485, forward strand.
AATGAAGACAAAAAAAAAATCATTTATTTAAATGCTGAGACAGAGATATTGAACAAAGGCTAAACCTGTAAGAAATGATTTACTGCCCTCCTAACAATTCCAGGTTCATGAGGTGGCAACTGCGTTAAACAGAAACATTATGAAACTGGTTCAAACACTCAAATACAAGAAATCAAAATCAAGCATAAATGTAACCAAATGTGGAGAAACCATGCTTCTATTGCTATTATAAGACAATGCCAATTTATTTCATATAATGTCGCGGGGGGATGTGATTATCTATCTATTTCATATAATGTCTACAGACTTAAACAGGTCAAAAATGTCGTCATCAAGAGAAATTTTGACACAACAGAGTTATTCATTGAGAGAGAGAGAGAGAGAGAGAGAGCATTATGACATTTCAGGAGTCTACTTACAATGAACATATGAAGAAGAATGCAATGTGACATTTTTTTGGACTAGCACAGTATCACAAACACCATGCGACAATTTTATGGATTACAGAGTCACAGACTCAATGGAATAGGATAATCAAAAGAATTGTTTAATCAATTTCAGATGCAAATTTCAAGTTCTTCCAAAATATTTGGGGGAGGGGGGAGGGTGGGGGAATTTGAAGCATCTGATCATTAAAAGACTGAACAATTAAAATAAGGTAGTGAGTCCAGTTTTTGGCACTTGCAAAACTCATAAAGAAGGCTATAAGGTATGTAATCTTTTATTTCCCACCCTAAGCATGATAGTTCATTATCCACATGATCCATTTGTAGCAGATTTCAAAAGGCCATTCAAGAAGCGATAAAAACAATAATGTACAGCATAGTTGTCAAGGCGTCGCCTAGGTGCCCAAGCGCCCTTGTGACGCCTAGGAAAATCAGGCACCTTGGTCGCCTCATCAGGCCTCCAACACCTTGGTTTGCCTTCGCGCCATGACAACTATGATGTAGAGTATAGCATGTTGAAAAATAAACAGGAAGATCCTTTATCTGGTAAAATGAGGAACAAGCAATTCGATTACTTTCCTTCACATTAAGATAACATGACACCAAACAAAAGGGGCAGAGTAGGTTTCCAGATTTGTCCAGATAATTGCATATAAGGCCCTGAATATATTACATTTCTTATTTTCAATGTCATTTTTTGCATTTTACATTAAACCAAACTGTAGAAAATCCTATTTTACAGGACATTTTTCTTTTTCCACCTTTTTACAAGGAAACAAACAGAGTATAAAGAATCATTGCTTTCTTTTTCCCCCTTTTTTACATGGAAACAAATGGAGCATAAAGAATCATAGATCAACACTCGTTGGTGAACCCAAAAATGTAGACAAGCTTATCAGCACAATGATATTATGCCCCAATTTTAGATCCATAATTTTCCATCTCATAAAATGCCAGTTTTTCCAGATTTGCCCACTGGACTCTACGGCTTGGGGAAGGGGGTGAGGAGGAGCACTAAGAGTGATTGGTGCCTCCACCACAACTAAGAGAACCCTTAGAGACATGAACTCAAGACTTAATACACTCACACTTCAGCACAGGTATCAACTACTCAACTGGTGATTAGTCAGAAATTTCAGTACTATTGAAGCTTAATTAGCAGAGACGCTATTTTAGAAGACTACAGTCAGAGAGAAGGAAATGATTATAGAAACCATACCACTTCCCCAGGCTTCCTTTTGCTAATGCGCTCCACATCTACATGGCAGACATTTGATAAGGCATGCACTCCTGCATCCTACAGCAGTGCACATCAAACATTATTTTCACAAGATGTGCTTAAGGATAAGCACAGCAACGCAAATGATAAAATCAACAATAAATGTTTGGGAAAAAAGCATATTCGAAAGAAAACTTAATAATAATGGTTCACACAAGCATTAGACACAACAAAAGGTGCAACTTTTGTAATCTGATGGGGAAGTTTAACCATATTTTGGCAACCTTAGGAGCAGAAAATTCTAGTTATCCAAGGACAAAGAGCCAGTATAAAAAAGATGAGCACGCTAGCACACTACAACTTCCCTTGCATGCTAGGTGAACATATGGGTATGAGGCTATGGCCCCACAGATCTCTAACAGCAATGAAAGCATTTTCTAGTGTTAGCCCAGAAACAAGCAAAAAGTACATCCCTTTCTTACTATGCCAGGGCCTATAGTTCTTTTCTTGGATAGCCACACAAGCCTCCTGGTTCTCCCGGCACTATGGGAGGACATCTACTATTCATGACATAAATGGCTTTTCCATAATGTAATACAAATAGGCAAGACATGATTCATGTCAAAACAAATGGAGGAGATAAATTCCATCACCCCTATGCCCCCCGGGGCAGTCCCCGTACTCCACACAAGCTAAATAAGCATCCAACACTCAATAGCAACCAACAGTAACAAGAGATAATAATGCAATGCATGATAGTAGCATAGCAGTTTATTGGATGATATATGAGCAATCATATAGCATAGCATGCATATTCACACATGGCAGTATATAAACATTCCATAAAATAAATCTAGTCCAACCCATTCACCTTGACGGTGCTTGCAAACAGAACTCCAATACTACATGAGTTCCTCCCTGTAACTACCCAAGAAGTTTACCTAAACATGTTGGTTAGAGTTATAGTTAACAATTGCACATTATCTTAATGTCCCTAAGACATCAAGATAAATTCAGGTGAAATTACCTTCTACCGGATGCAGGCCACCAGCTGAAGGTGCAGCCAGTAAGTGCATCTGGTAGGATCTGAAAAACCTTGTCAGACCCTACTGGAGACTACTGGCCGATGCTACCGGTAGTAGACCTGTGACTGGTAGACCATGACAAGTCATTCTGGAAGCTACCGGATGGAGCTACTGGACGCGGGATTTGCAAACGGTAGGAGCATCCATTACATGGATTTTCTAGTCTGGGAATATTGTATTCAATCTGTTCTTCATTCCAATGGGGTATCAACTGATGGTCTCTAAATGATAAATTATAATAAAACTGTGTTATCTGTTTCACAAAGATACTCTAAATGTAGTATAATAATCCTCAAATAATATGACCAAATTCGTAAAAGTAAATGAACAAGAAGTCCAACAATAAAATTAATAAACTCCAGAATCTGAAAAGAAACACGTGCGTGAGGGTGAGCTTCAATAAGCTCATATGCAAGTAGATAATAATGATAATGAATATATTAATTAAGTCAGGTATTGTAAACTAGAAACAACATCTTGGGTATGACCACTACGTCGGTCAGAAAAGAACCTCACTGCGGGGTTAAATTCAGTATCTCCACAACTCCGTTAAGCAACACCAACCCAACCCAAACGTAAGTCCCTTCCTAGCGTCTCAATTACGGACACCTCAGCAACCAGCATCTCTCCAGTGGAAGAATCCTCGGTCGTAAGGGAGATAATAGAAGCCCATGTCCACCACTCTTCCAACACTGAAAGAAACCTCGACCACGAAAGGAGTCGTGCCCCTGTCCATACCCTATGTAGTGGACCCACGCCAACACGTAACCCCTTTGTTGAGAGGGATGCAATTACATGAGAATATACACCTAGCCGCATGCATGTCCTTACAATACCACAAGTTGTACATCAATGGGGGATCACAGTACCAAAACGACCCTCAACCACCTGTATTCTCACAAGTGTACGATAAGGAGTAAGCAGGGCTCACATGGCAATTAAAGTACCGGAACAAACCTCGGTCACCCGTACTCCACACAAACTAAACAAGCATTCAACACTCAATAGCAAGTTAGCAACCAATAGTAACAAGAGATAATAATGCAACTCAAGATAGTGGCATAGTAGTTTATTGGATGACATGTGAGCAATCATATTGACATACCATGCATATTCACACAAGGCAGTATATAAACATTCCATTAAATAAATCAAGTCCAACCCATTTACCTTGACCGTCCTTGCAAATAGAACTCCAATAGTGCGTGACTTCCTCCGTGTAACTACCCCAAAGTTTACCTAAACATGTTGAGTTTGAGTTATATAGCAATTGCACATTATCTTAATGTCCCCAACACATCAAGATAAATTTAGGTGAATTAAATTCTACTGGATGCAGGCTTCCAGCTGAAGGTGCAGCCAGTAAGTGCATCCAGTAGAATCTGAAAAACCTTATCAAACCCTATTGAAGGCCACCGGTCGACATAGTTCGAAATCTCGGTTCTTGAGGGTGTCTCGACCCTTGAGAAAAACGAGATTACCGAGATCTCAAACCTGCCGAAACTCCCAAAGGGTAAAAATGGGAGTTTCGACAGATTTTTTTTATGGTTTAAGCAATTATTTGATGTTTTAAGTCCATTTTAGAGCCATTTTAAGGCTATATATTGTAGGAAAATACTTATTCAACATATATAAACATATTTGAAGCATAAAAAGTAATCACATTATCGAAAAATCATACATTCATAAATCATAAATCCTACAAAATGACATAATTTACAAGTACTCATTATATGAAAAACTTAAATACTCAAAATGAAATAATACATTCCCATTAGTCCATCCCAATGTCTAATCATATGTAGAGTGGCGGCAGGTTCCATCTGATCAGATTGACTTTGCTGAAGAAAATATATCTCGGTCTGATAAACAAAATCCTGCCACGACATCCTTCGGCTATAGAAGGTCTGGTAGTCTTCCACATATTTCTCATACACATGATCCGGGAAGTTTCTAAAGATACCCAACCTTGGATACAATTCACTATAATGTGGAGTAAAGTGAGCATATATTGGCTGGTGTGGGGGCGTGGTTCTTTGCAAATTTGGGACTAAAAAGAGACTGTCCACAAAGTTTGAGTCAGTCTGTGATGTAGCATTACTAGTATCAGCGGAATAATCATATGCACTTCCCATCATGCGGTCATCATCACCGGAATAAGAACCGTACGCCGAAGTGGTGTCAAATCCATGAGCACTCCACTGCCCCTGCTCCTGTCCACTGCTACCCTCAATGCTCAGTCCTCTAAAACTTGTAGACATGCTATCAATTTCAACATCAGGAATAATATCAGGATCAGGAACGATGTCAAAGAAACGATCTTCTTCTTCTTCCACTGGTTGCAAAGGGCGTTCCCGTTGACGAGACCTACGTGTATACCCAGTCGTAGGCCGTGATGAAGATGCGCGTCCACCATGATCTGGATCCTGTGTAGCGTGTGTATACTGACTCTCACCGTCCATCTAATAATGGGTACAGTCGGTCTAGGATCACCACAACCACCCTCATCACCACAACCACCCTCATCACCACCACCACTACCATCACCACCACCATTACCATCATCACCACTGCTATCAGATCCATTGTATCATCATCGTCTTCTGACTCACTACCAGTACCAGCTGGGGGGTCAAACGGTCTAGACGACTGTGCGTGTACACGACCCTCATCCGAGGACATAAACCGCTCGAGATTAAGACCCATCGGAGCAGACACAATAGGGTCGGGCATCCCACTAGGCTCATCCATCACTGGAACTGCTCTGTCTCTCACCCATTCCACATAGGGATCCTTTTCATCCGAAGATAGTTGGAAGACATCGGCTAGCTCGATCAGCTCCTGTTCATTTCTTTGTTCAAATTTCAAGCATTGTACCCTCAATCTCATGTTGTAATGGGCGTAGACCAAGTCATTTAACCGTTTAAAGCCCAATTTATTCCACCTCTTTGAATGGATAAGGGAGAAAGTACTCCAATTTCGCTCACACCTAGATGCGGAACATGTCTGAGATAGGATTTTGATTGCTATTCTCCTCAACTAAGCTGCATGTTCGCCATACAATAACCACCACTCAGCTGCACAAGATGAAGAACACATTTTAATACACATATTAAATAAGATATGTTACTTGAAAATTTCAATATTCATAATTCCATACCAGGATCAGTCTTATCTCGTCCAGCCACTGCAGCGGGAGTTCCAAAACTCCCAAGAGCATCTCTGAACGTTTTCATTTACACCCATTTCAAAATTTATAACCATTAGCCATTGTAATATGTGGATATTCAAATAATTCAGCACTTAAACCATACAACTCACCTCCAGATTGACCAGTGCTTGTACAATATAATCTGGCACCAATTTTGCCACAACATCTTTTACCACACCGATAAGGTCAGAATTGAACCCAAGCACATGTGAATATTGGTACTTGGGGTTCAAATAGTATGCTGCAAAATATGAGTCGCCAAATTAAAATAGAGTATCAACTATTAAGTGGAACTAAATTAAAGACATTATTAAATATACTCACCAGCCTTATGCAATGGGTGCATCAGCTGACTCTCCCATCGATCTTTGATAATCTTCACAAAATGTTTGTTTCCACGTGGAAGCACAGTTTTTATACAGTCTTTCAACATATCCATGGCAGCATATAAATGTGGCATGGTGGGCTGAAATGTTATATCCACTAATCTCAGCACCTTCACCACTGGCTCCAGAATTTTGACTACATCCTTCAGTGTTCTCCAAAATTCCTCTGAAGCTATAGTAGTCTGTGCTTGAACCCCAGCAGGAGAGCTGGACTCCCTCCACCCAAACCAGTCCTCAGAAGCAAACATCGATCTGAAGCCTACCATCTTTGCCTAAAAGCTCTTTAGTGCTATGTAGTTGGTAGCAAATCTAGTAATGTCGGGTCTTACCAAATCCCCTCCACATTTCTCCCTCAGCAAGTTCAAAGAATAGTCATGGTTGTATACAAATGTTGTCACCTGGCGTGCTTGTTCAACCACTTGTTTTACTTTTTGGATCTTGCCCATGTCCTTCAACATCAAGTCAATGCAATGGGCAGCACATGGAGTCCAAAAAAGGTTATAATTAGCCATCATCATCTCTCCTGCCTTCTTGTAGTTGCTGCCATTGTCTGTCACAATTTGCACCACATTTGTAGCATAAATTTCATCCATCACTGTCTGTAGCAATCCATAGATGTAGTTAGCATATTTTGTGCATGCAGATGCATCCACAGACTTCAAGAATGATGTATTCCCATCACTGTAGACCATGAAGTTGATGATGGACTTTCTAGTGAGACCAGTCCAACCATCACACATTATAGTGACCCCATATGCACCCCAATTATTCTTTAACCCTTCTATCCATACTTCTAACTCTTTTTTAATTCTTGGCAGATAGACATTCATCACTTCATATGGAGTGGGGGCTTTAACACCAGGACTAGCCTGAGCAACTGCATCAAAGAAAGGCTGATAGTATGGGCCACCACTGGCATTTGCTGAGATACTATTATAGATAGACCACCTAGCAAAGGAATCCCCAATAAATTCTTTTGTACCCTTCCAGTTCCACATACTCTTCAATCTCTTCTGTTTGGCGCCAGCCTTTCTAAAAACTGTTGGATCCTGCTGTAGAATCTCTACATAATCCTCATCCCTAGCAGTAGGTGGTGGTGCCTGGGGTTGTGCTCTAGTACTTTTTGATCTTCTAAACATAGAAGCCAACCCTCTCTTACTCCGTGTTTGTGGTTCTTCGAGCTGCAGAAATCTTCTACTACCACTTGCCCCTAAGGCTCTTTGCCTCAACCTTTCCATTTCCATCTCATGGCTGACTTTACTAGCCATTGTTGCCCGTCTCAGATCTCTGGCTTCTTCCTCAGTCAAACCCCTGGTATCTAGACCATCATCATCTGAATTATCATCATCCAAACCACGCACTATACCTCGGATAGCTTCCTCAAATTGTTGTTTATTTTTTTCTTTCTCTACCCTTCTCTGCTGGCCTCCCTTCATCTGTGCAGCTATAGCCCTAGTAATCTCCGCTGGAACTATAGTACACTTTGCCACGTCTGTAGAAGTCCCACTCAAGTGTTGTTTAAGTCTGGTAATCCCACCAGACATAAGCTTCTTCCCACAGAATTTGCATTGGGTCTTCTTTCTGTCACCGTCAATGGCGGTACAATACTGCCAAGTCATGTCAGTACGACCAGCATCACTACCTCCCTCACGAGGAAGCAGCCATAATATTTAGAACGGGACACTGTTACATAAGATGATAAATAGAGAAATTTAAATCAATAGATTTACATTAATAAAACTTAAAATTGAAGAACATAAAAGCATCAATATGCGAATACAACTCAAAACACATTGAAATTACTTTTCAAAATTTTAAAACTATGTTACAAGAAAACAAAATATTTTTCCTAATTTTCCATAATTATTTAGATATTATTAATAATTTTGGATATTAAATAAAAATAATTTATTTTTCGAAAAATATAATCCGACAATATGAAATCGTAGATTGGTCAATGATGTTCAACATATATTATTTTGAAGACCAATAGATAAGTATTAATATTTTTTTACTAATTTTTTATTGCTGAAAAATAGAATTTATTAATAAAAAAATTCATAAAAATAAAAATATGTACAGAAAAAAAAAAATTGAAACCGTGACCGCGTAGATCGGCCAACGATGTTCAACATATATTATTTTGAACACCAGTAGATAAGTATTAATATTTTTTTTTATTAATTTTTTATTGCTGAAAAATAGGATTTATTAATAAAAAATTCATAAAAATAAAAAAATGTATAGAAAAAAAAACTGAAACCGTGACCGCATAGATCGGCCAACGGTGTTCAACATATATTATTTTGAAAGTAAACTGATTAATATTTAAGAAATGTATTTTATTTTTTTAAACAAAAAATAAAATAAATAAATATATATATATATATATATATATATATATATATATATATATATATATATATATATATATATATATATATATATACAGAAAAAAAAAAATGAAACCGTGGCCGCGTAAATCGGCCAACGGTGTTCATCATATAATATTTTCAACACCATCTAATTAATATTTATCATATTTTTTTAATTTTTAATTGCTGGAAAATACATTTTTTTTTAACAGAAAATCAAAATAAAAAATATATATGCAAGAAAATAATTTCGAAAAGATGAGGTTGTAGATCGGCCTAATGACTCACATATATAAATTTCATGATGAACCAACATGTATTAAACATATTCATGTAAAAAAGTAAGTTTTAGGGGAAAAAACCATACCTCAAACCTTAGATTTGCAAAGAATAGGTCAAAATGAGCCTCCAACAGCACTTTGATGGAGAGATTTGTAAAGAACAAAGGTTTTCGAACCTTAGATGCAAGGTTGGAGAAGAAGGAATAGAGGAGAAGAAGAAAACAGAAGGAAATTCAAAAGAAAAATGAGTCTCGGTCGAGATCAAGGTTTAAAATCTCGGGTTTCGGAGGAGTTTCGGCCTCCTCCGAAACCGAGATCTCGCCGAGACTATGCATTTTGTCCGAGACAATTTAAAAAGGCTGTCTCGGTGGCCAAAATGCCTTTTTTAGGTCTCCAACTTTAGGGGAACCTTATTTTTACATACATAAACACATTTAGAGTATAAAATTGTAAAAATAATGACCATTTGTGGTTGTTTGGGTTTACACCCATGTTTTCACACAATCCCTGAAGTCCGTTGTTAATTTAGGTTAATATTAGCTATTATATTCAATCAAATATGGCAAATGAGACAATAACATAATGCATTAGGGGAAAGAGAAACAAAATTACACTTCATTATAAATCATTACATAATTTACATCATAGTTCAAAATTCAAATATTCAACACTGAATGATCCCATAGTCCCCATATGTCTATAGTCCACAATTCCACAATCCTTATACAGATACAATGTCTAGTAATACGTAGAGTGTCGTGGATGATCCATCCTACTATCATCATACATCTGGGAAAGTTGTCGACGCAAATTGTCTTCCAATTGAGCAACATAATCTTCCCATGACATTCTTGATGCAAAGTAATTCTGGCAATCTTGCACATGATTCATAAATATAACATCAGTAGCTGTCCGAAGGATACCTATCTTTGGGAAGAATGGAAAAACCAAGTAGTACTCTGGTGCGTAGAATCTTGCGGAAGTACTAATGGAATGGAATAGAAGTTGGTTGATCCACTATGACTCCGTGAATGTGCTCCTGCATCTGAACCATCGTCGAAAGAAGAACCATATGCAGTCGTAGTAGGATGGGGGAAGAAGTTGATATCAACATAATCCTTTGAGGTGTATGTTGAACCAGTGCTATATCCAGGAAAGTTCCACTGCTCATGTCCACTGCAGTAACTGTTATTCTCCTCCACACTCAATCCTCGTAAGCCACTAGAGAGGCTATCAACGTCGGCGTCCATCGTGCTACTACAATCAGCATCTTCATCATGTTGAGAATGGGAATGATGTCGAGGCCTACGCGAATAACTAATGGATCTTCCTCTTCGAGTCAAGCCGGAAGATGTTGGCGAGCTCGAGCGGGGTATCATCCTCCTTATCAGAGAACATGTTTTGCACCCTCGGCCTCATGTTGTAATGCACAAAGACCAATTCATTTAGCCGTTGGGAGCCAAGTCGATTCCGCCTCTTTGAATGAATGAGGTTGAAAGTACTCCAGTTTCGTTCACAACCGGATGCAGAGCATGTCCGAGCTAACACTCTACTTGCTATCTTCTTCGGAGCAGGTGCATCTTTACCATACAACACCCACCATTCGACCGCATAAGAACAATAGCATATTTTAATTTCGTATGTCATTTAAATGTAATACATAAAACATAAGATAATTTAATTTCGTATGTCAATTAAACGTAATACATACACGGATCACTTTTGTCACGTCCAACCACCGCAACTGGGAACCCAAAACTCCCACGGGCTTCCCTAAAGGTTTTAATCTACACACAATCGAAAAACTTATAAATATTTGCAATTACAATATATAGTTGAAGCACATATTTCCAAGAATGAAGCACACAACTCACCTCTAGGTTTGCCAATGCCCGTGCTTGGGGATCCGGCTCCAACTTTGCAACCACTAGCTTCACCGCCTCAATGAGTTACTGCGTTCGTCCCAAGTACATGCGTATACCGGTACTTGGGGTTCAAATAGTATGCTGAAATATTTGACAGTGGACACATGGTTAAAGCAAATAAAAATTATATTGGTACATAAGTAACACTAAAGTAAATACATCATCAAATTTACTCACCAACCTTATGCAATGGATGCATGAGTTGGCTCTCCCATCGGTCATTGATGATCTTTATATAATTCTTGTAGCCACGTGGTATCAAAGCTTTAACACGTACTTTCAATGCGTCCACAGCAACATAAAGAAGTGGCATGGTTGGTTTTCGCTCAGTATCTACCAATCTCAACACTGTACTACAAGGATGCAACACCCCCGACTACCACCTTCACATTTTGCCAAAATTCGTGCGAAGCGATGGTACTGCGTGCTTCCACACCCTGGGGTGTAGCCGATTGTCTCCACGAAAACCAATCCTCGGATGCAAACATCGATCCGAGTCCGGCCATCTTCGCCTCAAAGCTCTTCAATGCTATGAAGTTCGTAGCGAATCTGGTGATGCCTGGTCTGACCAAGTCCCCCCCACATCTCTCCCCGAGCATGTTCAAGGAATAACCATGGTTGTAGATGAAAGTGGTTACTTGTCTTGCTTGTTCAACCACTCTCTTGACTTTACTTATCTTGCCCATGTCCTTCAACATTAAATCAATACAATAGGCAGAGCACATGGAGTCCGGAAGAGATTGTAGTCGGCATTGTTCATTAATATCTCCCCGCCTTCTTAAAATTACTGCCGTTGTCCGTCACAATCCGGACAACATTCCGAGCTCCCACCTCAACCACCACCTCTTGCAACAGCCCATAAATATAATCCGCATCTTTTACTTCAGCCGATGCATCAACGGACCTAAGGAACACCGTCCTCCCATCACAAGAAACCATGAAGTTGATGATGGACTTCCCGGGTAGGACCAAGTCCAACCATCACACATAATAGTTACTCCGAAATCTTCCCAATTCCTCTTCGGCTTAGAATCCGGTCTTATAATTCCTTCTTATGTTGAGGCAAATAATGAGTCATTAACTCATATTGATTTGGCCCTCTAACCCCCGTACCGCCTCAAGAATCGCATCTAGCATGCTCGAAAGAAAGGGCATGTGGTTGCGTTCTTCGGGATGCCATGATAAAACGACCACTTAGAGTAAGAATAACCTACCGACTCCTATTCTTTCCCCCAAACATTGCCTTTATTTTTTTTTGCTTACTACCTTGCTTCGTAAAGACTGCGGGATCTTGCTCTAGAACTTGAACATAATCATCCCGTCCCCGTGGCACAGGTTCTTCCTTCTACTTCGTGATCTAGAAAACCAAGAACCAATCCCTTTTCTCAGGCTCAACAAATCCACTACCACTGCCACCCGCTCCGGATGTACCCGCTCCCGTCCGTCTCCTCTCTCGCATCCGATCCAAGGGTTTCTCTACTAGCCATTGCCGCATGACGCATCTGTCTTGCCTTTGCCTCTGTCATATCTTCTACATCCCATCCCTCACCCTCATGTTCCTCACTTTGGATTCGGTACGGTGCCTCGAATTGCCTCTTCAAATTGTTGTTTTTCTCTTTCCATTGCTGTCTTCCTCTGCCTCCCTCCCCTCAACTGTTCACCTATGGCCCTGGATATCTCCACAGGACACTGCGGGCATTTGGAAATATTTTTGCCCAATCCACTCAAGTGTTGCTTCGGTCTTGTGATGCCGCCAGATCGAAGCTTCTTCCCACAAAAATTACACTGGGTCTTCTTCCTATCACCCCGAAGGGCGGTCGCATACCGCCATGCAGGGTCAGTTCGGGAACCGGTACCGTCGCCCCCATCGCCTGCCCCAGAACTTGGTCTCGACATAATTTCCAAACACTGTTTCATAGAAAACACAAACTTCAATAACCTTACAAACTTGAACACAGCAGAAATTACATTTCAAAATTTTTCTCATATTTTAAATGCGATCAGAACATTTTTCCTTATTTTTCCCGATTTTATAGCATTTTTAATCAATTTTAAATTAATTTTTAATTGCTGAAAATTATTTTTTTAATATAAATAATTCAAAAAAAAACATACAACAACCGAAATCGAAATCTGAAATCGTAGGACCATAGATCGGCCAACGGTGATTAACATATAAATAGGTCATCATCATCATCAAATGAGTAATAATAATTATTATTTTAAATTTTAATTGCTGAAAATTCATTTTTAAATGCAAATAATTGAAAAAAATACCTACAACAATCAAAATCGAAATCTGAAACCGTGAGCTTGTAGATCGGGCTCACGTAACTAACATATAAAAATTTCATCACATTCTAGAAAAAAAAAAATTTCTCCCCTTTGTAGTCTCATGTAAAAATTTCATTTTTCGGCAAGAAACTTACCTTCAACAGTTGATATGAAGCTCTTACAGCAATCCCCGCAGTCCGAAGCACCACTCGTAGCAATTTAGAAGTCCAAACAAAAAAAAAATGGGGAAGAAATGAAGAAACTTTGAAAATTTAAAAAAAAAAAAGAGGGTCCGTTTGCCCGGAAACAGACCCTCTGTCTGTTTATAAAGGAAAAAAAAAAGCAAAAAGCAAAATCTCAGATCTCGCGAGAAATAGCGAGAAATATCGAGATCTCGGCGAGAACAGGTAAATGCCGAGACGAAAATGGTTATCGCCTCTGTTTTCGTCTCGGCTAGTGTCGAAACTAGCGAAAAAGGTAGATCTCGCCGAGATTTTAATCCATGGTCGAGATCTCGACTAAGACTCTTATAAAATAACTTGAACCAGTTCGAAACTGGTCGAGACTGGTCGAGACCCAGTTTCGAACCAGGTTCTCGTCTCGACCCTTTCGAGACTACATCTCGACCTTCTCGGTCGAGTTTTAAAACTATGCTTACCCTTACGACCTTAACCCCTAAACAAGAAAGAGGTAAGGCAAGTAATGGATAATAATATAATGATAATAAAACAATAATTACATTCTTATATATAATAACATAATAATAATAATATAATAATATAATGATAACAAAACAATAATTACATTCTTATATATAATAACATAATAATAATAATAATAATAATAATAATCATATAAATATCGTATTAGCAAACTCAGGTCCATCGATCTTTAAAGGCCTTCTTTCTCTCTCTCTCTCTCTCTCTCTCTCTCTCACACACACACACACACACAAATACGTCTATTTTCATTCAAATTCTCCGTTTTGTAGACTGAAATTTTCATCATCTTGATACATTCATTTTTTAATATATATGTTTCTACTAAAGGTAATAAATAAAAGATATCTAATCCAAAAGATCTGACCATGCTTAGCGAGGGATCATTTGCTACTGCCAAATTAAAACCATTCTCAGTAGCCAACCAAGAAAGATTGCTAGTAAGATCATGAATGTAAGTGCAAACACTGAATATATGTATGAATTTGCAAAATCTGTGACGCCAATTGATATAAGGTCCCCCAATCTATTACACTTGATGGGTATGTTAAAAACTTAAAATAATGTTGATGTTGATAAGTGTTGACGATGAACCTATGTACCATGGGGGTAAATAGTTTTATGAGTTAATGCTATTTAGTATGGTGATATTAGGTATGATGATATTTAGTAGATAGGTGATTTATTTAATTTAATTTCATCTACATAGTGTAGTCGACTAGCTTTCCTTTATTTTCTTAGTTAAGTAAGGGCTGTTTATGTAATGTATTATTATTGATTAATATAAAGCAATTTGTGGGAGGGAGATCAACATACAATCGATCTCTCCTCTTTCCCCTTTGTTTTCTTTCTCTCATTTTCTTCTCTTCCTCTTGTACTTTACTTCTCTCTTACAATCGACAAGAATGTAAACATGGAAGTTCTTTTTCTGGTGGCAAAGCATGAACTTACAGTTCGACTTGAGCAGAAGATTGAAACAGGTTTTCCAACAAACTTCTCAAAAGCCTCCTAAATGAAACAGTAAAAGAAAAGAGAAGGGTTACGGGGACCAGTCTTCAAGATTAAGAATAAAGAATACCAACTCAAGTAGTCTTTAAAAACAAAAAAAATACCATCACAAATGAAAATTTTAACATTTACCAGTTCATCCAAGAATCAATATGTTAAAAGGCATAACTCATCAAGTTTTTAAACTTAAGTTACATTTAAAGTTTCTCTACACATACAGGCACTAAAAAAGAAAATGAATAGCAAGTAGTCTTGATGCAGAATCAGCCCAACCGATAGTGGGTCATTGGAGTAGGGGCCAGACAGCTTACAGCTCATTACAGCCTCTCGATATCAAATATAGTCGCAAGATCAGATTGCAAGATCTCGCAAGATCAAGAACTGATTTGGTCAAGCTGTTCAATATTTGCTAGTCAAGCTATCCCAAGTCCAATCCCAATTTTAGTAGATTATCATACCAAGTTTAGTAGATTTTAATAGGATATTTTATTTCCATTGTTATTTACATTCCTAGTTGATTAGGCTTACCTTTGTTAGGACCTTATTTCAATTCCTATTTAAATCATGTAAAGGTATAAGCCAAAGACAGTTTAGATTTGAATTAACAATGGTTGGAGTGAGAGACTCTTGAGGTGGGAGACCTCTGGCAGTGCGAGGCTGCCCAAGCCTTGAGGTGAGAAGCCTCAGGTCATATCTTCTACCCTATTCCATCCTTCGCATCCTTCCATTGATTCTTTTCCTTTTCTTGTTATATCAAACATATCAAAAAAATAAAAAAAAAGAGTTACTGTTCACCGATCCTATTGTGAGGCTGGTTCCTAAGTTGTTGAGTTTAAATTTATTGAGTTTTGGGGACTGGTCCTACATTAAGTCTAACAATAGCTGTTAAGAAAAATAAAATATATGGAAGCAATTCTCAAGACCATATACTTCTTGATGAATGTACCCAAATCAAAAAGAACTGTTTTGGAGGAGCTGGAAAACGAAAATTTCGGCCAGAATTGGCCATTTCAGCTAAAATGACCAAAACCAGCCAAATGGAAATGGCCAAAAAGGACTCAAAGTGGGTCAAACTGAATTTACAGTATATCATCCAATCCACTGGCAACATTTGTATCAGACACCCTGTTACAGATCAGGATAGAGACTGGCTGGGAACAATCTGGCCTTGATCCTGATACTAAAAACCTGGCTCCAAAGTGGGGTGTCACATCTATTTACAAGCTTCTCAACAGCACAACCACACATTAACCAATCTTCAATCAATGTGTCTTCATCTCTTCCATCAGTTTCTTTGGGAGTATCTCAGGCAACATGCCATGATCAATTGAGGTAGAGTACCATTGTTTCCTTAATAGTTATATGGATCAAAAGTACTGAGAATTCAACCAACAATTACAACTAGAATAGGTCCAATAGATAGGAACTATGCCCAATTCTTCAAAACATTATGCAAAGCCGAATTCTTAGCACGCAGCTAATCAGTATGTGATAACAACTCAACTAAAGACACAGCTTTATCCCAACTACTCAAGGTTGGCAGATCTCCCATTCCAGCATCTTTAAGGTCATATCTGCCATTTAACTATTCATTTTTTTGTGGTAAAATGGACAATGAACACTTTGGGATGAGACATCACCCACAAGAAGGTTATAATCTTGAAAATTTATCAGATGAGGATTGGACAACACCTCTTCATATATACATATATCACGCTTAAGGAGATTCTCTATCAACACCAACAAGTTCTCGCCTTAAGGCCTTGACAGCCTCTCACCACCAGAGGTTTCTCACTCCTCTCTCACAGCACAAGGTATACCCAAGCTCTTTTCATTAATTCAAATCTTAGGAGCAAAGCTCCATTACATCTCACTATAGCAACCGTATGGGGCCCAAAAAGCGCCTCCATCATGGCTGCCTTACATAAAACTGAATAACTACGAACATAAAGCCTTAGTGGCTAAGTAAAGTGGAAAGTAGGATCTCAAAATAGAAACTACCTAAAATTCCCTTATAGCTAATAGCTAAACAAAGACTGGCTAAACTAGAAAAATAGAAACTCCTAGAATTAGTTACTAATGAAATTAGAAAGTTTCTATACGTAAAGCTTCTAAAACTGCAAATAGAAACTATGAATAAGATCTAAGACCAAGACCAAAATAGAAACCGAATATCTTGTTATTAGAGTTGCTTAGGGACCACTCCACATCAATAATGGCAGCTTTTAGAAGAACGTGATGGCTGAGAAAAGATTCCCCTTGTCATAGCTTGCGGCAGGAACTTGTGGGGCCCATGTGGGGTCCATCAGTCATCATAGCAAAGGCTAAAAATATTCTTCAAAGGCTGTTGGAGAGTGGACGGGTACTATTCACGTGAACAGTACCACGTGCTAAGTTTCCCCCCTTGAACTGCATCACCAAGGACAGCGAATTACATGGACCTTTCTCCCTCCTTCTGATGGGGATTGGGATAACCCAAACCAGGATCAGCAAATAAAGTGAGCTCAACAGTCCATTACAGCAATCGAATATGCTTGACAATCTTATCTCCAACAACAGAGAACAGTAAGCTAACAGCAGAATACACCTTTACTTGGTTCTACCAATCACCTGGCCTGATTTGCCTCAAATTAACATCGAAGGGTAGGTGATGAAGGGTGAAAATGATACCAGGAGATGGGCTTCAGCTGATGATTGAATCAAGAGAAAACTCACATTGAATGACCAACAAGATAACAACATGAATAGTTACCGTGAACAGCGTTTTGGCAGCAGAATTTCTCTCTCTTTTTTTTTTTTTTTTTAATATAACAAGAAAGGGGAAAAGAATCAATGAATGAAGGGAAGAAGGGACCTTTAGCATCCCACCTTAGGCCTTGATAGTCTCTCACTATCAGAGGTTTCTCACCTCTTGAATCTCTCACTCAACTGTCTCTCACAGTAATCTGAATCTAACAAACAAATGTAGACAAAGCCAATATTTCATTCAAATTCTCCTTCTTCTTCTTTTTTTAGTTCCAAGGACTTACATTGGAACTGTTTTCAAGATAAATACCCTTTACATTTTCAAGGTCTCCACTCTCAATGAAATTAACTCCACTAATGACTCCTAGACTTTAATAATGACTCTTAGACTTCACTAATGACTCTTAGACTTCTAAATTCGTATGGACCACTTATCACCCATATATGGACTTTCAAAATAGGCCGAATACAAAAGAAAATAACAAATCCTAGCCATAACCCATATAACCCAATAGGCTACTTATTACCCATTACACTAGGATTTGGGTTTGGTTTGGGCTTTCTTCCATTGTGAATACTTGTGCTGGAACCTATCTACATCAACTCTCCTATTCTCAGAAAAAACTCGATCATGAGTTTTGTATAAGTGAAGAATCCATTGCACATGATGCACATCCAACTTCAGCCCATAACAGTATTCTATTAGCACACAAATGTCAGGATTGTAGTCTTGTAGGCGTGGAGCACGCTCTTCAAAGTACTTTGGCGGGATCACGAATTCAATGTGCTTAACTTCACAATCAACATCAAAAATATCATTGGTAACAGTCACCCTCATGTGGAACGGTTGTAAAGTTTTCTCTAATCATGATCTCTTTAGTCGCCACCACTTCAATTTTGTCTTCTTTTACCTGTTTAACAAAGTCAATGGTAAGCTCTAAAGAAAAACATCGCCCACCTTGTGATTGATCTTGTTTTCAACTTCAACCTCTTCAATGTAAACCTCTACAGTAGGAACATTAGTGGCAAGCCCTTCTTTGTCATCAAGAGTTGTCGGAAGCTCATCAATGTTCAGCTTGACTTCATTCACTAAGTCTTCCAAAACAAATGGAGGCATTGGATCCTCCTTTCGTGGTTGTGTTCGACCTTCGCCTTAACATTATAAGCATGATGCAGCCCAAGTCTATTCCAGAAGGGGCCGAAAGAAGAAGCTTCCAATTGGGCCTAGCCCAATTGGCTGATTACCTTCTCTAGTACCGCCAGCAGCATATCCTAATCAGCACTATTAGATAGTTTGTTTGTTTCCTAATTCTAATATTATTGTGTTTCCTAATATATGGAATGGATGGTTAGAAAGAAAGTCTAATTACTTGGAGACCAAGTCATTATCACTTTCCTATTCTCAGATTTAGAAACTTTTTTTTTCATTGTATTAGAACCTTCCTACGTTATAAAGGAGGTTTAGTTTTTCCTATTTTATTTGTAAGGTTTCTCATTATAAATAAGAATGGTAGAGGCTGGCGGCAGTTCTTAGTGCTTTCCAGAAAATTACAGAGTTAAATAATTTTCTGGTTGAGCCTCACCAGGTTGTGAGACTCAACCTCTGATTCTTCTTCTACCCTTCTTCTTCTTCCTGTTTACTCCAGCATTCCATCTAGTATTTGAATCTGAACTACTGCAAAGAACAACGGGGCAAACTGACTTGCTGTTACCTGAAATGTCCTCGAAATAGCTTGGAAATAACGAATTTTACCCTTTACCCATATGACTGGATTTATAGGAATGCTTTCCTATATCCGTGCGGGAACGTATACGTGGTTGATTGAGTCCTAAGGGTCATCCTAAGCATAGTTTTAAATCTCGGCGAGATCTCAAAGATCTCAGCGAGATCTCAAAGATCTCAGCGAGATCTCAAAGATCTCGAGGAGCTCGAGACAAGATCTCGCCTCGATACAGTGTCTCGACCATCTCGACTAGTTCTCGAGCATTTCTCGACATTTTCGACCATTTCTCAACATTTTTGACTAGTTCTCGACCATTTTTCGACTAATTCTTGACTGGTCTCGACATAATGCATGAATTATGATTGTATAGTCTACTTGACTACTATGAGTTTTTTTTACTATGAGAATTAACTAATTAAGTGTTATTATGTTTATTTTTCTCCTAATATATCATTTTACTGGCTCATTTGGTCTTCTGTGATCTTCTAGTAGTGTTACATTATGTAGAATAGCCAATATTACCCTAGGTTTACATTTGAATTTCAAGCCGACACTGCCAAACATGGGTGTAAACCCAAACAACCACCATATGTGATTATTTATACAATTTTATGGTTTAAATATGTTTATATATGCTAAAATAGAGTTCCCCCAGAGTATCAAGCTTTAAAATGGTCATTTTAGGGTCGAAATACACATTTTAAGCCTTTACGGCTTTTGTGCAATGTCTCGCCGAGATCTCGACCGAGATTTCCGAGATCTCGGTTTCTCAGAGGGTCGAGACACCCTCGAGAATCGAGATTTCGAACTATGATCCTAAGTGAGGCCGTGACTGATGTGGGCGGTGCGGCCAATACACGTCAGCCTTTTCAGGAAGTCTCGACTGATGTGGGTCACGTGTTTTGCGTATGACCCCTGTCTTCATATGCAGGGACGGTCTTCCAAAGCCGTTGTGAGGTGGGAGACTGGGCCCAATGTGGAAAGTGAGGCCGTGGCAGATGTTGGAAGTGAGGCCGTGGCAGATGTTGGAAGTGAGGCCGTGACCGATGTGGATGGTGCGGCGAATATACATCGGTGTTTCTGGATTTATCAACCGATGTCGGTCACGGGGTTTGCACGTGACCCGTGTTTGCTGGATGATGACCCATGTGTTGGGGCCGATGTCGACGGCAGGGCCAATACACGTCGGTGTTTCTACGAAGGCTTGACCGCTGTGGATCACATGGTTCGCACACGACCCATCTTTGCTGGATGCCTGACCGATGTGATTTGGGCCAATGTCGGTTGTGTGGCCATTACACGTCGGCCCTTACGTAGAGGCTTGACCGCTGTCGATCACGTAATTCACACGTGACGCTTTGGTTTGAAGTTTTTAGATGTCCAGATGCTGGATCCGGGTTTGAAGCTTGGGTCAGGGTCATGGATACCGCAAAGCGGAACCCGATTGGCGGACCCGAGACTTATCGTCGGTAATAAATGTTGTCTTTGAACTATCCTGTCTGCAAGTGCCACGTGGATCCAACCTTCCTAGTACCAGGCGCCTCCCACTGGGATTTTATTTAAACACGGAGGGGGGAGTAACCCCATCACCCTGGATTTCCATTCCTCAAGAGCGCAGACGGAAGGCTCGGTATCGGCTTACACAAAGGGCGTTTTGACATCGGTCCAAGCTGTCCACATTGTTTGCAGTAAGTGTTGTCTTTCCTAACTTAGTTTGTTGGTTCATTCCCTCAATTCAATAACTGATGTCCGATAGCGAGGGGGATCCGATATGGAGGTAGATGTTGAGACTGTTGAAGCAGGACTAGATTTGGAGTCGTCCTCGTTCAGTAGCGGTTCAACTTCGTCCAGCAGTGGGTCTAGTGATGGCACGTCATTTGAGGAAGCGTCTGTGGGCCCTGTATCTGAGGCTGGGGTCGAGATTGAGCTAAGAACAGAAGAATCCACCGAGCGAACTCCAGACTCTTCTCAGATAAGTACCAGGGTGGGTCCCTCATCCGATTTGTCTAGGCAGGAACAGACGGCTAGCGTGTCCACCCATGAATTGGGCGCCGAGGTGATCAATGAGGCCCGGGAAGAGCCTAAGCCTCCTCCTGAATTTGATGTAAGGGAGGAAGTTTGCCTCCTCACAGCGGCCGAATTCCCTAGACTTCGAGAACGGTATCAGACACCCGCTAATTGGAGATCAGGATGCCCGACCCGGGTGATAGGGCATGTTGGAACTGTCGGTCGGAGTTGCGTGTGAATTTGGAGATGTTTAAGGCCGGGTTCCGCGTCCCCATACCGCGGCTGGTGGCCGACATCATGGGGTATTATAAAGTTGCACCGATTCAACTAATGCCGAACTCTTGGAAAAATATGATGGCCTTCATAGCGTATTTCAGGAGGTTGGGGTAAAAGCCAACCTTAAACATGTTTAGGGCCATGTTTACCTTCAACGACTACTGTAAGTCGGGGTGGGACTACTTTGCGAAGAAACCTGATTTCGAAGATATTCTAGTGGATAAGCCCACGTCCATTAAGCTATGGAAGAACAAATTCTTCTACATCCGAGGCAAGATCGTAGTGTTGGAAAACGTTTGGGCTAAACTGGACACCGAATCTCTCAATATCGATGTGCTGCTTCAGCCATTCGAGTCTGAGCTCCTGCAGCGTGCCCGTCGGTCTGAAGGCACTCCGATCCATGCCTCCGACCTGAGAAACCCTTTATTTTTACATGAAAACAAGCTTTGTGAGCTTTTTTATTGTTGTTTATGTCTTTATTCATACACTAACCCCCGGCTGATTCTGTCTTTGCCCGCTGCAGTGATTTTGTCGAAGGAGTATCTGTTGGAGCTGCGTAGGAAGGAAGCAGCCAAAGAGCGGGAGGCCGAGCCTCCGAGGAGAAGAGGATGAAGACCAAGCAGGAGAAGCAGAGGCTCTAGGAGAGGCGTGGGGTTGAGGGTGAGCCCTCAAGGAGGACTTTGAAAAGATCACGTAACACATCTCCCGACTCAACTCTCGCCGATGCGACACGTATCTATGCCATGCTCCTGATTCCTCAGTACCGTATTCTTGATTTTTTAGGAAAGGGGACAAATGTGACGGCCCCTGAGGCTGTGCTTGCCCTCGCAGAGTCGGCTGGCACAGGGGTGGAGCGGCATCCTACCCCTCAGCTATCACAACAGCAACCTACGCCGCAATCATCCCTGCCGAGGGAGTATTTAGGGCTGGGTGGAGACATGAGTGAGTTTCGACGGATTCCGCTGATTGGCCCCTTGCCTAGGAAAAAGACTGGTGATGAGCAGGTCATTCGCCCAGATTGGGCTTTGACCAACGATGACACGGCAATGGGTGACATACGCGCAGCGCGCGAGCTAATGAAGGGTGCCATCCTCCCTTGTGACTGGGAGTTAATGCAAGAGCTGCCCACTCCATCCTTGATATCGGGCGCAGATACCCTCGCAGCATTGGTGAGTTTCAGTCTTCGTTGTCTCTCTCTTCCCCCCTTTTCCTGTAACTCGAACCTATGTTTTTGACATCGACCTCGGTAATAAAAGTTTTTTTTTGTAGCTCGGGGTGTATATGGAAACTCTGAAGCAGCATACGGAAAAAACGGCGAAGGACTTGAGTGAGACAAACCAAAGGCTGCATCAGGTGGAGGAGCAGCGGTATAATGCCAGGACGCAGCTTCATTCCAAGGAGCAAGAGATCAACTCTATGGCAACTGAGAGCGTCTAACTTCAGGCCGAGGTAGAGGCTTTGTGCAAAGAGAGAACCGGCCGGCAGGAGGCAGAGAGGTTGTCCAAGGAACGCATCGCCAAGTTGAAGTCGGTTAGCGAAATTTCCAGGAATCGCACGACTAAGTACAAAGAGGCTTTTTACAAGGCCAGATCTATTGCTGCTAGGGCCATCCGACTATACCTGAATCTGAGGCATTTAAGGAACCGGTGGGGAAAAACTCATTACACAGCTTTACCTAAGGTGCTGAGGCGTTGAAGGATTATGTAGATGAGAGGGTCCCAGGGGTGGACTATGCTGATGCTAAGTGCTTGAAGCATGTAAAGGTGTCAATGGAAATCGTAGAAAAAGATGACCCAGAGAACTTTCAACAGTTGACAGAGGTATTCGAGGGGGAGGATCCTCCACCTCCTCCTGATGCTGGGGAGGAGTCTCCTTCCACACCGTGGGTCAGCATTTCTCCCGCCACAGGTCTTCCTATAACCCCCGGCAGCTCTTTTCCCCAGGACGGCACAGGTTCCGGTAGCGGTGGCGGATTGGCTCACGAAGGAAACAGCGGCCAGTGATTTTGCAATGTAACTTTATCTTCTTCTTTTTTTTTTTGGGTAGTATTATCAGGGAGTCTCGTGTTGGTTTTTGTAAGAGGGGCCCTGTTTATAACATTGTAATCGCCACATTTTTACTTTTTAAATATATGTATGTGATTGTCTTTTATTAACTGCATTTCCTGTATAGGTCCTTGCGTGTCTTCCTTCCTTGGTTAAGATCGTGTAGTGCCCAGGTGACTTGTTTGGTTAGATTGGATTTTCTCTTATTCTCATGTGCGCTTGGCTGATTGGGATAGGGCTACCCTCCTCGGCCAAGTGCGTTCTGGAACTGAATGCCTTTGGCCGAATGGGTCAACCTTAGGTATTTAGAGCTCGATCTACCCTCCTCAGCCAATGGTGTTCGTGGAGCTAACTCCTTTGGCCGCATGGGTCACTTAGGGAGCTCCATCTACCCTCATCGGCCAATGGTGTTCGTGGAGCGAACTCATTTGGCCGCATGGGTCACGTGTGGAGCTCGATCTACTCTCTTCGGCCAATGGTGTTCGTGGAGCGAACTCATTTGGCCACGTGGCTCACGTGTGAAGCTTGATCTACCCTCCTCGGCCAAGTGCGTTCTAGACTGAATGCGTATGGCCAAATGGGTCAACCTTAGGTGTTTAGAGCTCGATCTACCCTCCTCGGCCAATGGTGTTCGTGGAGCTAACTCATTTGGCCACATGGGTCACTTGTGAAACTCGATCTACCCTCCTCAGCCAAAGGTGTTCGTAGAGCGAACTCATTTGGCCGCATGGGTCACTTGTAGAGCTCGATCTACCCTCCTCGGCCAAAGTGTTCGTGGAGCGAACTCATTTGGCAGCATGGGTCACTATGTTTAAAGAAGATGCAGTGGTGGAAAGTTGGAGTTCTCATTAACTGTAGTCATGTACCTTGTGGAAACTTAAAAACAAAACTGTACAAGCTAAACAGTGTTGCCCTTGATAATGCGGAAGCTATTGGTAGAAACGGCGAAGATGCTCTACGTTCCAGGCACGCGGTAGCGCCTTACCTACCATATCCTCAAGATGATAGGCACCACTTAGTAGTTTTTGCATTACCTTGTATGGCCATTCCCAGTTGGGGGCCAACTTGCCTTAGTTGATGGGATCTAAGGCGGCCTTAGTTGATGGGATCTAAGGCGAGGGTGCTACGAAGTACAAGATCACCGACGTAGAACGTCCTCTCGTGGACATGCTTGTTGTAATGTCGAGCCGACATCTGCTGCTGGGATGCAATTTTGATTTGTGCATAGTCCCGGCCCTCTTCGAGCAAATCAAGATTTGTCCGGAGGCCTTCATCATTGTTTGCCGGATCAAAATGCGTCACCCTATGGGACAGAACGCGGACCTCCAATGGGATTACTGCTTCCATTCCAAATGCCAGCATAAAGGGCAACTCGCCTGTGGCCACCTTAGGGGTGGTGCGATCGGCCCATAAGATGTGTGGTAGCTCATCCAGCCACCTTCCCTTGGCTCCTTCTAAACTCTTCTTAATCCCTTGCACAAGGATTTTGACGGTAGACTCCGTTTGGCCACTGGTCTAGGGATGCTTCATAGCGTCGTGCCTATGGTCAATGTTATGTTCTGAGCAGAATTTGGCGAAGGCTTTGTTGGTGAATTGTGCGCCGTTATCAGTGATCAACACACGTGGGATCCCGTAGCGATAGACGACTGATTTCTTGGGATCGTGCTTTCAGGGATGCTTGATACTGCTTCGGCCTCGGCTCATTTGGTGAAGTAATCCACCGGAATGATGACATATTTTCGCTGGTACCAGGCTGGCAGGAAGGGTCCCATGATGTCCATACCCCATGTAGCAAATGGGATAGGTGAGGAGATTGGTCGTAGAGGTGTTGCAGGTAGGTGTGGGACTGGAGCGTATAGTTGGCACTTCTTGCACTTTTTGACGTAGTCCAAGCATTCCTCTCTCATTTTAGGTCAGTAGTACCCCTGGCGAAGAATCTTCTGGGCTAAAGCTCAACCACCTAGGTGGGAGCCGCAGATACCCTCGTGTACATCCTTGATTGCTAGGGTTGCCTCAGATGGCCACAGACACCTAAGCAATGGAAAGGTGAAGGCTTTCTTGTACAGGATGCCCTGGTCCAATACGTCGTGCATTGATTTTGATAGGATCCGTCAGGCTTCTGCTTTTGCATCTAGGAGTGCTCTGCTTTCCAAATACGAGCAGATGGGATCCATCCATAAAGGTTCTACCTCTACGAGGAGGACAATGTCTATGCTTGGGTCAACACTTGATTTGTCCAAGTTTTCTACATAGACCGAATGGCCTAGATCTGACAAGTCTAACGTCGCCAACTTGGACAGTGCGTCCGCTTATGTGTTTTGCTCTCTTGAGATGTGCTTCAAGGCAAAACTGTCGAAAGTTGATGTCAGCTCTCTTACCTTGGCCAGGTAGGCCACTATATTTGTCTTCCTTGCTTCGTACTCCTCGTTAACACGCTTGACTACCAGCTGCGAGTCGCTAGATGCCTCGATCCTTCTGGCACAAACGGCCTTGGCCAACCGCAGACCGGCAAGGAGTGCCTCATACTCTGCCGTGTTGTTCGAAGTCCGGAACTTGAATCTTAAAGCATACTGGATTTGGAACCCCCTAGGACTTGTCAAGATAAGGTCAGCTCCACATTCCCCCTTGTTGGAGGCTCCATCTACAAACATGATCCATGGGAGCTGGGGTGCCTCAGCCGAGGGGCCTGTATGTCCGTCGTCCTCGGGTTCCTCTAAGAGGGATGACTCGATCAAGAACTCTGCCAAGGCTTGCACCTTGATGGCTGTCTGAGGCTTATACATAATGTCAAACTCACCCATCTCGATGGCCCAATTAACGACTCGCCCCAACACCTCTGGCTTGGTGAGAATTTTCTTTAGTGGCTGGTCCATAAGAACAACTACGGAGTGTACTTGAAAGTAAGAACGGAGTTTCCTTGCCGCCATGACAAGAGCCAAGGCGGCCTTCTCAATGAACTTGTATCGAGTTTCAGCATCCAGTAGGACCTTGCTTACGTAGTATATCAGCTTTTGTGTATTATCGACCTCCTTGACAAGAACCGCACTAACTGCATGTGAGGATACGGCCAGATACAGCTGGAGTATGTCGCCTGTCTCAAGCTTGGTGAGCAGAGGCGGGGATGTCAGATATACTTTTAGTTCCTCGAAGGCCTTCTTACATTCAGTGTCTATTCGAACGTTTTGTTCCCCTTTAAAGTTTGAAAAAATGGTAGACATTTGTCGGCGGACCTAGACATGAAACGGCTTAGTGCGACGATCTTTCCTATTAGCTCCTGGACATGTCTTCCTCTGGTTGGGGCTAGCATATCGAGTATGGCCGAAACCTTGACAGGGTTGGCCTTTATCCCGCGGCCGGATACCATGAAGCTAAGGAACTTTATAGACGTGACACCGAATGCACACTTGGCGGGGTTCAACCGCATGTGGTATTGTTGTAGTTTCTGGAATGCTTCTTCCAAATCCTTCAGATGGTCATTCGCCGCCAGACTTTTGACCAGCATGTCATCGACGTAAACTTCAACATTTCAGCTGATCTGCTTCTCAAAAATCTTGTTCACTAACCTTTGGTATGTCGTGCCAGCATTTTTTAACCCAAATGGCATGACGCCGTAGCAGAATAGACCACGGTTGGTCACGAATGCGGTTTTTTCAGCGTCAGCCTTGTACATCTAGATCTGGTTGTAGCCTGAGTAGGCATCCATGAAGCTGAGTTGCTCATGCCCTGCAATGGCGTCGATCAACTGGTCTATGCGCGGGAGAGGGAAGCTATCCTTGGGGCATGCCTTGTTTAAGTCTGAAAAGTCGATGCAAATCCGCCACTTGTTGTCCTTTTTTGGGACCATCATGACATTGGAGATCAACTCCAGGTAAGTGACCTCCCGTACGAAGTTTGCTTTGAGCAACTTGTCGACCTCTTCATCAATGAGCCTTTGCCTACCGGGGGCGAACGACCTTTTTTTCTAACGCACGGGTCGATGCCGTGGGTCGATGCCTAGGCCATGTTCTGCCACTTCCCTTGAAACACCTGGCATGTCGGACGCCGACCATGCGAAGACATCTGCATTGTTACGCAAGAAGGTTATCAACTCAATCTTTCGTGGCTCGTTGAGAGTGGAACCTATTTGTACAGTCTTTTCTGGGTTAGCCTCACACAGGGGAACTGTGAGAAGGTCTTCGACAAGGGTTCCCCTTCGCTGAGTGGGGTCGCCCCTCAGGTTTTCAAACTGTATCAGGAAGGCTTGGGCTGGTTTTCGGAGGCCAGTCAACTGGGCCGAGTAACACTTTTGGGTGACTAGTTGATCCGTCTTGCACTCTCCTGCGCCCCTGGGTGTGAGAAATTTAATCACCAGATGGTATGTGGACGGGACAGACCGCAAGGCACGGAGTCCTGGCCGGCCGAGTAAAGCGTTATATAAAGAAGGTACATCAACGACCAAGAAGTTCATCATAAAATGCGACTCCTTGGGGTAAGAGCCGGCCCGAACGGGAAGCCGAATGGAGCACTTAACTGTCACAAAGTCTCCGGAGAAGCTGATCAGTGGATAATCTACTGGCACAAGGTGAACTTGAGATATTTCCATGCGTTGAAAGGCTTGCCAATATATTATGTCTGCGAAGCTACCAGTGTCCACCATGATCTTGTGCACGTCACTGTAGTCAATGTGCAGAATAATAATGATGGCGTCATCATGAGGGACTTCTAATCCGCATAGGTCCTCATCGCTGAAAATTAAGAAGTCCCCAGTTATCGCCCTCTTCCCCAGCCATTCGGTTGACTTTACACTCCTTGCGTAGGCCTTCTGGGCCTTAGCGGACGTGTTGCCTAATGCGGGGCCGCCGGTGATAGTCATCACCTTCCTTCCCTCTCACGCGGGGTCAAATCCTAGACTGTCTTCTGAGGCCAAGGTGGGCACCGCAGCCAATACAAGTCGGATATCTGTGAGTTGGCTTTTAATGGCTGACCTGCTACCAACGTTGTCTTGATTTAGTGCCCTTACAGGGGGGATGTAGTCCTTCAGCATGACATGAATGGCATTGACAAGGTCGAAGGGGCAGTCGACGAGCTGCTCAGGGGGATTCAACACTAAATGAGGGAGAGGCGGCCTCGTATAATCCTGTCGACGACGAGCAATTCTAGGGTCGGTACGCGCGAGCAGTCGTCCTCTGGTATCTAATGTGTTGAGGGTTCTCCCGACCTCGTGCACCTGCTGGGCGACTGGATCGAGGGCCAGGGCAAATTAGGCTCGGATGACGCCGACCACCCTCTGTGCTGGAGTAGGCACCCTGTCTTGTCTTTCTTCACACCTCGGGGCCTCTTCCACCCGTCGGTTTCTGTGTCTTCTGTCGTTTCCTTCTGCTCTTCTTTCATTGTCGAATGGTTCCCGCCGAGCATCCCTCCTATGCCCCATGTCTGCCGCTCTTCCCATCTGTCTATGCCGCTCCCGTATGGGGGATTCATCTCGAGAGGGGGAAGGGGTGCCATTGCATCTTCTCGAGCTTTTACCCGGCACTCTGGGTGCGTTGCGATCCACATATTAACCATAGTATCTTCTCCTAACGAGATCTTCTATTTCAGCTTATAAGTACCAGCATTCGTCGATGGTGTGTCCAATGTCGTGGTGATACCGCAATACTTGTTCGGATTCCACCTCCAAGCCTCGGTCACAATTTTCGATGGCCTCTAAGGGTATCCATCTTTTTCAATTAACGTGTACACGGTGCCCAGCGAACGGTTCAAAAGAGTGTAATCCTAAATCTTCTTAATATCCCCCTGGCTCCCACTTCTTCCCTCCTGGACCACTTATGCTTACCAAGCTGAACAGCTTCCTTTGCCTCATCTCCCTTTTTGCCAGTGGGGGGCATGCACACCCTTGTTGGCCTCGTAAATTTCATTTGCAGTAGCAAATTTCTCGCAGCGGGTAGGAGCTCCTGGAGATCGGTCGGCTCTTTCTTGGCAATGGAAAATCTGAGCTTTTCGTCAGTGACTACTGCCCTAAGGGTGGCAAAATGCACAGGATCCTCGATGTCCTTGACTTGAAGTACTTCTAAATTAAATTTGGCCAAGAAAGCCCATAGGGACTCCCCTGGTTGCTGTTTCACATTCATCAGATGTGCGCTTGTCTTCTGCTGTACTCGGCTCCCTTGGAAGTGCATTTGGAATGATTTGCTTAACGTCTAGAATCCATCGATCGACTTCGGGGCAAGGTTGTTAAACCACATCCACGAGGCACCCTTTAATGTCAATGGAAACGCCCTGCACATGATCACATCTGGATTGGCATGAAGCCTCATTGCTCCCACGAAATGGTTCAGGTGTTCGACTAGGTCGGTGGACCCATCGTAAGTGTCTATGGGCGGCATGCTGAAACGCTTGGGCAGAGGCACTCTCATGATAACATCGGTGAGGGGGTTGTCCACTGAGTAATCCTTCTCTATCTCAGCTGTATGGCCGTTCCTCTCCATAATTTCAATCTTCTGTTGGAGCCGGACCAATTGATCTTCAATCCGTGCGGCTGCCTCCATGTGCATCGCAGCTCTTGCCCCATCATTAGCAGTGTGATGGCCTCCGTGGCAGGGTGTCATCTTCGACCAGTCATTCGACGTTTGGGTGTGGTCCCAACCTGTCCCACATGGGTATCCGACCTCGCTAAGCCTTGGAGCCGGTCCCGCTTTCTTCTTGATGAGGGCGAGCCTCCCTTGCCTCTCACTCGGATCCGAGCCCACCTTTTATTTGGTGGGGCAAGAGAGAAATCCCGAGTCTGAAGTGTCAAAGCGAAAATCTCAAGAATGAGTAATTAATGTTTTCGTCCCTGAATTCTGGGGATTTGGTCTATTTATAGTGAATAGTGCTTTTTTCGTAAATGCCAATTTTTCCCTTTATAAGCCTTTGATACCTGAAATGTCCTCGAAATAGCTTGGAAATGACGTTTTTTCCCTTTACCCATATGATTGGATTTATGGGGATGCTTTCCTATATCCGTGCGGGAACGTATATGTGGTTAATTGAGTCTTAAGTATCGTCGTTTTATTGCTGACGTGGGAGATTTCCCCAACAGGAGCCAATGTGTACATCCTTGAGCTCCCTCCTGACATGGCTATCAGTAACATTTTCAACGTTGCTAATTTGACTCTCTACATGGGTCATCATTCTGACGAAGGAGATACAGAACATACTTTACGTCTTCCATAGTTTGTCGTTCCTTCCGCTCAACAAATTGAAGATGTTCTTGACTCCAAGTATATTATGACTCGCAATGATGGAGGTTACCAATCATTCTTAATCAAGTGGAAAGGGCACCCACGTAATGACAGCACGTGGATACATGAAGATGACTTCAAGCGCATCGACCCGGATTTTTATGATCGCTACATGTCTTTCCTCCATTCGTCAAAGACGAATGTTTCTAAGGCGGTGGGAGCTAATGCAGCCCAAGTCTATTCCAAAAGGGGCCGAAAGAAGAAGCTTCCAATTGGAACTGGCCCAATTGGCTGATTACCTTCTCTAGTACCGCCAACACCATATCCTAGTCAGCACTATTAGTTTCCTACTATTAGATAGTTTGTTTCTTAATTCTAATGTTATTGTGTTTCCTAATATATGGAATGGATGGTTAGAAAGAAAGTTTAATTACTTGGAGACCAAGTCATTATCACTTTCCTATTTTCAGATTTAGAAACTTTTCTTTTCATTGTATTAGAATCTTCCTATGTTATAAAAGAGGTTTAGTTTTAAGTAGATTTCTCTCTTTCCTATTTTATTTGTAAGGTTTCTCATTATAAGTGTCTGTTGGGTAACACTCTGCTCTCACTCTGCTTTTGATTCGGACTCCCAGGGAGCCATTTGGGAGCCAAAAAGTGCTTGGTAACACCATGTTGATTCTAGTTCCCATGGAGTCAACCGGTTCAAAAAATGACTCTCAGAGCCAAAATTTGAGAGTCAAAAATACTTGCTTTTCCAGAGCCAGAGCCAAAAGAGAGTCAAAAATTATAAGTAATAGCCCACTACTGCTACCACCCCCACCATCCACCACCCACTACCCACCACCACCGCCGCCACCACCACCATCACCACTACCGCCGCCACCACCACCACCACCACCATCACCACCACCCACCACTCACCACCCACCACCCACCACCACCGCCACCGCCACCGCCACCGCCACCGCCACCGCCACCGCCACCTCCACCTCCACCGACACCGCCATCACCATCACCACCGCCGCAACCGCCACCACCGCCGCAACCGCCACCACCACCCACCACCGCTGCCACCACCACCTACCACCCACCACCCGCCACCGCCACCAGATCCGGAATCCATTCCAGATTCATTTTTATCAAACAACCTCTTGCTCTCAATAAGCTTTGGAATTGATTCCAGAGTAGCGTTACCAAACAGGCTCCTGCTCTCCATAAGCTCTGAGAAAAAATGGGAGCTCAAAAATGACTCCAAAGCAAGAGTCAGGGAACCGCAGAAAGAGTGTTACCAAACAGGCACTAAATAAGAATGGTAGAGGCTGGCAACAGTTCTTAGTGCTTTCTAGAAAATTACAGTTAAATAATTTTCTGGTTGAGCCTCACCAGGTTGTGAGACTCAACCTCTGATTCTTCTTCTACCCTTCTTCTTCTTCCTATTTACTCCAGGATTCCATCTAGTATTTGAATCGGAACTACTGCAGAGAACTACGGGGCAAACTGACTTGCTGTTACAGTCTAAAATCAACCCAGATCTACTCCTAAAAACCTGGAGGTAATCTGGAGCAGCAGCTTGCGACCTCAATAACTCCCTCAATACTTATTGGATCTCCATCATCTTTTGAAGTGTGTTCACATCTATGCTAAAGAGTGTATAATCTAAATTTCATGAAGAATTGATGGCCAGATTTTGAGATAAATGATTTTAACCCAATACTTTCTATTTCTGGTTTTGTTAAAATACCTATCTAAGATCTACGGACAAGATTGGTTTCGATCCTAACCGTTGGATCAAACTCATCTTCTGGGATATTGCTCCTCCTATCCTAAGGATCAAGGACTCCAAACTTTGAAGTATTCTTACAGACGGATCTGAAGTTGTGGAATTATTTGTTCAATCTCAATTACTTTTGTTTGTGTTTAAGGTTAAATTTGGGTTTGAGCTGTGTAGAGATCCTATAGCAAAGAAGGTTTTGTGATTTGTGCAGTGTGGAAACCCTCCTTTGCACCAAAGCATTAGCCTTCCACCACTCTTTGACTTGTGAGCTGAACGTTATATATGGCTGCTTCAAGTTTGTTTCAATTGTAAATGCCTGTTGGTGGTACTCTTGTCGACGAGAGAGTCTTCTTTGGTTATATTCAGGTACATATTTGCTCGATAACTTGTCTTCAAACTCTAAGATTCCCTTCACGGAATTTCCACCATTCTCTAGCATAACCAGTCAACCGGAAGTAAGCAATTTTAAGCTTCCGCTCCTCGGTCAAGTTGTAACGATCAAAATACTCCTCAAGAGAATCCAACCAATCAAGGAATATGATTGAATTCGCCTGGCCAGCAAAGTAAGGAACTTCTGGCAAATAAGGGAGATTGGGAGGATGGAATCTGCTCACCATGTTGGCTCTGATACCAAATGATGGAGATTGGGATACCCCAAACCAGGATCAGCAGATAAAGTAGCTCAACAGTCCATTACAGCAGTCAGATATGCTTGACAGTCTTATCCCTGTCAACAAAAAAAAAGTATGCTAGCAGCAAAAAATACATTCACTTGGTTCTATCAATCATCTGGCCTGATTGGCCTCAAATTGACATCGAAGGGTAGGTGATGAAGGGTGAAAATGTACCAGGAGATGGGCTTCAACTGATGATTAAATCAAGAGTAAACTCACATTTTTTTTTTTTTTTTTTTTGGGTAAATGAATAACTCACATTGAATGACCAGCAAGATAACAACATGAACAGTAACCATGAACAGTGTTTTGACAGCGGAATTTTTCTTCTGTTTTTTTTTTTTTTTTTTTAATATAAGAAAGGAGAAAATAATCAATCAATGAAGGGAAGAAGGGATGGAAGGAAGGTAGGCAATATGACCTTTAGCATCCAACCTTAGGCCTTGGTGGTCTCTCACTATCGAAGGTTTCTCACCTCAAGAATCTCTTATTCAATTATCTCTCACAGTAATCTGAGTCTCACAAACAAATGTAGGTAAAGCCAATATTTTATTCCAATTCTCCTCTTCTTCTTTTTTTTAGTTCCAAAGACTTACATTGGGACTGTTTTCAAAATAAATACTATTTACATTTTTAAGGTCTTCACTCTCAATGAAATAACTCCACTAATGACTCCTAGACTTTAATAATGACCTTTTAAACTTCACTAATGACTCTTAGACTTCTAAATTCGTATGGACCATTTATCACCCATATATGGGCTTTAAAAATAGGCCGAATACAAAAGAAAACATAACAAATCATAGCCCATAACCCATACAACCAATAGGCTACTTGATGGCAAAAGGGGGTTTTCAATACATTCAAATCAATTACCCCTCTTCGCTGTAGGATCTTATCACAGTCCAACCCAAATTTAACCTTTAATAACAAACAAGAATTATTGATTTAGACCAATAATTCCCCAACTTAAATCTGACTATAAGAATGCTTAGGATATGAGGAACAATATTCCAAAAGATGAGCTTGATCCAACGGATGGAATCGAAACCAATCTTACCCGTAGGTCTCAAACAGGTATTTTAACAAAACCAGAATTGTATAACAGTAGAAAAAATTACTTATCTTAGAATCCAGCCATTGGAAGATTTGGTTTTCAAACTTGAAGGAAAAGTACTCTAGGATGTGCTTGATAGCATACCCAAATTTGAAGATGATTCAACCATGAATGAAGAAGTTATGAATTTTCGAAAAAACTACTATCATCTGAAAACGGGAATGAACAGAATAGGAGTTTCGGTTGAGTCACATAACCAGTGAGACTCAACCAGAATTTAATAATAAACTCTGGCCAACTCTACTGCGAGCATCTTCTTCCTCTTTATTTATAATGTTAAAAGGAAATACGAAAGATAGAAGGACTGGTTCCTAAAAGGAATGTCTAAAAATAAAAATAAAAAAAAAAACTTTCCCTTATAACTTTTAGAAAAGTTTTCAAAACAAATAACATCTATGACTGACTCATATGATAACCAATCTTAGGAAACAAAACAAATTTAGGAAACAAAACTTATGACTAATTTTATGGAAATAAATCTAACTTATTGAATTTAGAAAAAAGACAAATATTTCCAAAATCCTGTTGGTACTATTTACGTGTACAGTACCGTGAACAGTGTTTTTGTCTTGGCTTTTGTCTTATTCTTCTTGTCTTGTGTTTAGGCCCTATTTGGAGGAGCCCTTATTCTTTATAGAGCATATTTGTACTGGATCACTACTTATTACCCATTAGAGCTTTGGGTTTGGTTCAAGCTTCTTCCATCGTGAATACTTGTGCTGGAGCCTATCTACATCAACTCTCCTATTCTCAGAAAAAACCCGACCAAGAGTTTTTATATAGGTGAAGAATCAATTGCACATTATGCACGTGCAACTTCAGCCCATAACAGTATTCTATTAGCACACAAATGTCAAGATGTAGCCTTGCAGGTGTAGAGCTCTCTCTTCAAAGTACTTCGGCGGGATCACGAATTCAATGTGCACAACTTCACAATCAACACCAAGAATATCATTGGTAACAGTCACAACCTCATGTAGAATGCTTGTAAAGTCTGCCACTACTTCAATTTTGTCTTTTTTTACCTTTTTAACAAAGTCTTATATGGTAAGCTCTAAAGAAGGAACATCGCCAACCTTGTGATTGATCTTGTTTTCAACTTCAACCTCTTCAATATAAACCTCTACGGTAGGAACATCAGTGGCGAGCCCTTCTTTGTCATCAAGAGTTGTTGGAAGTTCATCAACGTTTAGCCTGACTTCATTCACTAAGTTTTCCACAACAAATGAAGGCATTGGATCCTCCTTTGGTGGTTGTGTTCAACCTTCGCCTTAATATTGTTAGCGCTAGGCTTCCACCACTCTTTGACTTGTGACCTGAACGTTACATATGGTTGCTTCAAGTTTGTTAAATGCCCATTGGTGGTAATCTGGTCAACGAAAGAGTCTTCTTTGGATATATTCAGGTACATATTCGCTTGACAACTTATACTTCATATCTTCCCAAGTCCTAGGCTCTCGTCTTCGAACTCTGAGATTCCTTTCACGGAATTTTCACCATTCTCTAGCATAACCAGTCAACCAAAAGTAAGCAAATCTAAGCTTCCACTCCTCTGTCAAGTTGTAACGGTCAAAATATTCCTCTAAAGAATCCAACCAATCAAGGAATATGAAGGAGTTCGTCTGGCCAGCAAAGTAAGAAACTTCTGGTATATAAAGGAGATTGGGAGAATGGAATCTGCTCTCCATGTTGGCTATGATACCAAATGATGGGGATAGGGATACCCCAAACCAGGATCAGCAAATAAAGTAACTCAATAGTCCATTACAGCAGTCGGATATGCTTGACTGTCTTATCCCTAACAACAGAAAACAGTATGCCACGCTAGCAGTAGAAAATACCTTCACTTGGTTTACCAATCATCTGGCCTAATTGGCCTTAAATTGACATCGAATGGTAGGTGATGAGAGGTGAAAATGATACTAAGAGATGGGCTTCAGCTGATGGTTGAATCAAGAATTAACTCACATTGAATGACTAGTAAGATAACAACATAAATAGTAACCGTGAACAGTGGAGATAAGAAGAAAAGGAGAAAAAAGAATCAATGAATGGAGAGAAAAAGGGATGGAAGAAAGGTAAGGGGATATAACCTTTAGCATCCCACCTTAGGCCTTGGTAGTCTCTCACTATTGGAGATTTCTCACCTCATGAGTCTCACTCAACTATCTCTCACAGTAATCTGAGTATCACATACAAATGTAGGCAAAGGCAATATTTCATTCAAATTCTCTTCTTCTTTTTTTGATTCCAAGGACTTACATTAGAACTGTTTTCAAGATAATTACTCTTTACATTTTCGAGGTCTCCATCCTCAATGAAATTAATTCCACTAATGACTCCTAAACTTTAATAATGACTCCTAGACTTCACTAATGACTCTTAGACTTCAAAATTCGTATGGACCACATATCACCCATATATGGGCTTTCAAAATAGGCTCAATACAAAAGAAAACATAACAAATCCTAGCCCATAACTCATATAACCCAATAGGCTACTTATTAACCCATTAGACTTGGCTTTGGGCTTGGTTTGGGCTTGTTCCATCATGAATACTTGTGCTAGAACCTATCTACATCACCTTTTTGTAACCTAATGAGAGCAAATGATATGGTAGCTGACTGCAAGCAATGCAGAATCCTCCTAGGTGGCTCTGTAATGGCTCCCTAGTGCCTCCATATAAAAAGGGCACTGGCCATTCCCAACAGAGAACCCTAGGGCTCTATTCAGCAAAAGCAAATAAAAAAGGAAGAACACATCAGTCCAATGTGGTATATCAGTTATTAGAGTCCTTTCTTTTTTAAAATGAAATTTTATTAGGCCATTGGCCAAAAAAAACTGTACAAATGAGTATAGAGCTGAATATATGAAATAACCATACAAAAATGGCCTCTATATGGTCCATTTATAAAAAAGATTCGTGTCACTTCATAATTTAGTTAAGGCCCTAGTTAACACGTCTACTATGGAGATTGTAGCTCTCAGTCTCAAAGAAAACGAAATTTTTCCCAGGTGAATAAAAACATTCCTGAAACAGTGTTTTAATTTCTGTGGCATATGAGTCCCCCTCCCATAATACCACATCCTTGTCGTCATCTCACCACATCATAATTTGCCGACTCAGATTTTTTAGTCGACTCAGGGCCCTCAGCAGTCAAGTCCACTCGGGTATCATAAAAATAAGCGGGTTTTTTGTTTTTTATATGTATGGTTTAATATTCAATTTAAGAGCAAGTTATTCCAGAGTATAGTGGTGGATCCAACTTGGATGACTTGTTGCAAGTCAGACAAACCATGCATTCAACTCAGCTGTCTTACGCAAGACAAGTTGATGTGATGACTCAACCTGGCTGAGTTACCAAGTCAACTCCGTAGTCAGCAAGCTATGCACCACATTTCACTACTCCCTAAGGACTATGCCTTCAAAACTCTCCTTAGTGGCCCAATGGTCTTCCCAACCATGATTGACTCACAAATCTTGCCTGCAAACATCCCTGAAAGTTCAGTTATTTCTCTCTTCCAAAGTAATCCACAGAATCTCCATAAAGATGTTTCTATGTAAGAAAAATTCCTCTAATGCCAAAAGCAGTGGAATTCCAAAACCATGGAAAATTGATTTCTTCACACTGGTAAGTGGTAACCTACTTTGTCCTGGATTTAACCTTCTATTAGAGGAATACATATAAATCAAGAAGAATGATTTATTTGAAAGGTTTAAAATCATAGCTCACACATAAGACAACTTAAAATTTGAAATTCAGATAAGTAAACCTGATCTAGGTTCACCTAATGATTCTCTCTAGATAAGTCATTCCATTCTGAAACTTCAAAAGTTCAACTCCCTATCAAATATGACTCTCGTAATGGGACCATTAAGTTTAACTATTGTTTGCTTGGTTTAAAAATTGAATCTATGTCACTGGTAACTACAGTCCAGCCAACAGTAACTATGGGCAGTTTGTAATTTCACAGTGAACCTTTTCAGCCGGGTATTTGTTTTGGAAGGGTATTAGCTTTTCTCTGAGGGGTTTCTACAATAAAATTTCTGCTATTTATCAAAACTTGGTTCAATCCTTTGATGCACATTCTTCCTTACATCTATGATTTCTTTTTCTTTTTCTTTTTCTTTTTGTTTTTTTTTTCTTTTTTTATCCATTGGCACTTGCATATAAAAAGAAAAAGAAAAAAGTATCCTTAGAATTTTTGCTCCAAAATTTTCGTCAGAACAGTTTTGCTTAATATTGTCTCAGGCATTTTCACAACGAGTTCTAGCTAGCGCTAGCAAGTAGAATTATGTTTGTATGGATTGTTTCTTTGTTTCTACAATTGCAACAATTTTATTCAGTTTTCTCAGGCATTTTCATTGAGCTGTAGGGGTTTTTGTGGATGTTCCGGGGGTGTAGCACCCATGTGTTGTGGCTGCTCTCTTATGGGTTGTTAGGGTTGTGAGTCTTGTCCTTTGTTTTTGGTTCCCTATGTTTCAGGGTTGCTTGTAGTGTTCTCTTTCCTCTGGATTTAATAAATATCTATTTACCCAAGAAAAGAAAAAAGTCATGGCGAATGTTAAGTCTCAGGTCCTCAAACCAAGAACTAAACTTCACTGATTTATTGGATTCCTTGGTGGAATTATAGCTGCAGTCTAGAGATAAATTCCACTACATATGAGCATTAAAACACTCCGACTAAATCCAAAACAAAAATAAAATAACCAGTACCAAGGAAAGAAAATATAATCACTAAGCGAGAAGAGAATTCAAGAAAAGAAAGTTACCTCAAGAACGCCAACAACGGTTCTGCAATTCGGTTGCCTCTGCGAGCCGGAGAACCGAGTGCCGACATACTCGACTGCGATTAAGTATCTCTGGATTCTAGAATTTTGGTTCATGATTTGGTTGTTGTGAGGTAGTTCATCAGCACTGGAATCGTGAGTTTTTGGTATCTTTGATGGCTTCTCGGGTGATTCTGAATGAGAATCGAGGGATCGCTTGGGTTCTTCGCTTGGGTTTGATGTTGTGGGGAATTGCGGACTAAGCTGCATCGTCTGTTTGCTTGCTTCACCTCTATTCGCCAGCGTGTCTTCCAGCCTGCAACCTGGGAAAACTTCGGGGTTTAGGGTAGTAGAGAGTAACAATTGACACCAGAGGGGCCTATGCTTTGTTCGTTTACAATCTGATTCTAACCAACTAAGGGTGTCAAAAATGGGCCCGACCCGGTAGCACGGACCGAGTCGGCCCGAAATAACCCGAACCCAGTCCGGACCGAACCTTAATGGACAGGTTTCGGTCTCGGCTTGTAAAGTCCGACATTGTTTCTGGCCAGACCGAAACCAGATCGGACCGGCCCGTTAAGAAGCCCGAACTAGCCCGAACACCGATAAGGTTCATCCGGGCCCAATTTCTTAATTTTTATGGTTTTAAATTTTGATAATTATATTACACTGTTATAATTCACTTCTTGATCCGAAAGATTATATGAATCTATAGGTGAAAAAAATATGTTAATTGTTACAATTTATTGAATTACATACATATAGAAGGAATGATGCTAATTTTATAGATAGAAATAATAAAATAGGTAATATATCTTACATATAAAATTGGCCCGATAACGGTCCGGACCGAATCAGTCCGAAATCACCTCAATAAGCCCAACCCGGTAACAAACCGACACCGGACCAGCCCGTTAGTTATTGTGTTCAGCACAGCCCAACCCAGCCCGAACTCTTAATGGACATGTTTTGGGCTGGGCTTATAAAACCCGACACCGATTCAGCCCGGACCGAAACCGGCCCGGATCGGCCCGTTGACACCCTTATAACCAACCATCGTTACACAAGCACAAAACCAGTAAAAAAACAATGGGGAAATTTCTAGTACAATCCCTGGACTTAAGACTAAATACATTTGCTATCCTAAAATTCACAACAACCCTGACAACAACCCTGGATAAAACTTCTACTTTTACAACTTCTGTTTCTAGATTTTGGTTTCTGGTTCAAATTTGGCTTCTACTCCAGACCACTCTAAGATTATTTTGGAGTAGAAACTTATTTGATAACGCAATTCTAAAATGGATTTCAGAGTATCTTTGGATTAGAAACATGTTTGATAACACACTATCCCCCAATCAAAGTCTAGAAAAATAGTCGTGATAGTAGTGGGTGGTGAGTGGTGGTGGTGGTGGCAATGGTGATGGGTGGTGGGTGGTGGATGGTGGGTGGTGGGTGGTGGTGGCGGTGGTGGTGGCGGTGGTGGGTGGTGGTAGTGGTGGTGGGTGGTGGCAATGGTGGTGGTGGTGGTTATGGTAATGGCAGTGGTGGTTGTGGTGGTAGTGCTGGCGATAGCGGGGGTGGTGGTGGTCGTCATAATGGTGGTGGTGGTGGTCGTAATGGTGGTGGTGGCAGTGGTGGTGGTGGTGGTGGGGATGGTGGAAGTGGGTGGTGGTGGTGGTGGCGATGGTGGAAGTGGGTGGTGGTGGTGGTCAAGTGAGAGTCATATGAAAGTCGACTCTTTTCTTTCTCCCAAAAAGTTGATCCAACAGCTTGGAGCAAGTATTTATGATTCCAAAATTTTGGATTATGGAGCCATTCTGAATTTGGTGAACTCTGTTGAAGTTGGAATCCCACCGGATTTATCAAAATCGTTTCTACTCCAAAATGGCTCCCTGGGAGCCAGAATCCATAGAATCCAGAAGCAGAAGTTTTATCAAATAGGCCCTAAATTTACAATTGTAATTATATTCTTACTGCATTAGCGGCACGTAAAAAATTTTAAAGACAATTTTACCTTTATTGCATTTACAAGTAAAATGGGTTATTTTTTAACCTTCTAAAAATTATTATTTTCAAATGAGAACCTTATGTCCTTTTTAATTTTCTTACTCCACTAAGATGGAAGCCAATCTCCACTGCCGAAAAGAAGATAAATGTCCTCCAGGAGCTAGTAATTATCAAGATTTCTCCATTCTTAGAACCATGTCTAAAAATCTCTCTATTCATGACCGAATGAAACTCATTAGGATGGGAGAATAAAATCACCATTGTAACCGCTATCAAAACAACACCAAAAGATGCATAGAAAATGTATCGTCGCCGCCATACAGATAATGCCAATCAAATTACCTGGAGGATGGCCGCCGGATTGATCAAGGAAGACGAAGAAATCTTTCTATCCTTTATCCAAGCAAACCAGCATTGGATTCATTTTCTTCACTCGATCAAGCTCTCTTAAATAGTTGATTCCTCCTCAAGTGTCCAGCGAGGGACTGACTGAACAATCGGTGGCAATAATTGACCATTCATTCATCAAAATCGATCGTTAGATTAGGTTTTCAATATTCCAATATTTGTTGGATTTCTAATGGCAATTTCTACAAATCTGACCTCCTATCCTCCAAATCGATCTTCATCTTCATTGTGATTCAAATTGTTGATCAATTTGGTAGTATTACCGATATATTTGTGAGCTTTCATTCACCTACAATCGTAGAGGAACTATTCTTCTTTTCTCCTGCAGCTGGTCTTACTTCCATCACTCCTCAACCTTGCAGCTACCTCTTCTTTCCCAACTAAATTCAGACCTAAGTTTGAGCAAGCAGAGAGGGTACCTATGGTCCTCCCAGAAGCTGACAAGTGTGGGTTATGCAAGATCGATGGCTATCTCGGTTGCAATCTCTTCGGTGCATTACAACCGGAAAAAGAAGATTAGGAAGAAGAACGACTATAGAAGCGTCCACTAGCACCATTGATGCAAATGGGCTGCAAAGAGTATGGACCCTTAAATCCCTACCCGACTTTGGCTTGGCACCTTTGATAATGTTGGGGGCGCTGTCAAGGCTTACGATATAGCAACCATTAATTTCCGTGGGGGCCTACGATCAATTTTCCATTATGTGATAGCCCGACGACAATGGAAGAATTTTCTTGTTGAAACTAAAAGTTTGAGTTCAAAAGGTTCCTAGTCAGATCCATTATTGTGGCAAGGAATAAAGTTGAAGTAGACCATAGAAGAAGAGAAGGAAGGATAAAAAGGTTTCATCGTCCCAAGTCCACAGTCTGTCGGGCACTTGAGGAGATGGTAATCCCACTAGTCGACTCGCTAACCCATCCACACTATGTCGGGTATGGGGAGCATCACAACTATATTCATACCACATTTTTATTGAACCCATGCCATTACATAATCCTCCAATGGCTAGGGGTATAGTTATTCGGGTATTAAATATTCAACTAGCCATGTTCACCTAATTAATCATATTACTGGACTGTAACTTCGCCAAGCTTCCAACCTCGTCCGAACCCCCACATAGGACATCGTAACTTGGCTAGGTTACATATGGTCAATGCAAAGCAGCGTCAGTAAGAAGTGGTGCAAGTGTCTGTAAGAAGTGGTGCAAGCGTCCATTCCACCCACCTTCCTCCTTTCCGATTTAACTAAACATCATGAAACAATAAGACCAGCTCTACCTTTCATGGGGAGGTCACGAGGTGTCCCATTCCACCCTGCTTTCAGACCACTACGGGTATCACTGCTGGCATACAAGAGAATGCATATGCATGAGCAAACAATACAATTTATTAGATGGCATATTATCACACACAAGACTTGTTATCAATCTCATAACACCACTCAACATAAATTAAAAGAACTAATCTACCAAACAAAAGTTTAGTTCCCTTACTGTTACTTTGAGAGTAGTCCTCAGCAAGTCGTTCAAGTAGTAGTCTACCAACATTCTCGTCACTAAGGATTCAACATCATAAATAGTAATACTTGTTAATACATTATTTGATAGAATTAATAAAACTTCCCTTTAGGTTCATTATTCGAGTGTTTATAGTCTAGTAGCTCATCCAATGTTTAATTATTTCCATTTTCTATTTGCTTATCATGCTATGGCATTTAGGGTATCATTACTAGATTCATTTGTCACTATTCACAGCTCTTGGGTACATCTATACTTGTAGAAAGCCTACTGTCCCTAGGAATCCAGTCCTATCTCCACCAATCTTTCATAATGTCACACCCCAATTCTGGTCTAACCAGATTAGTGTGATGAACCGTCAATAAACCAACTGTTCAACCAGGATCTCGTATAGGTTGTACCCACCATATCAAACCACATACACATTCTACATTAATAATCAGAGGTAATAAACAAATAAGCGGAAGTCTTACAGATAATGAACTGAGAGTCTAACAGTGATAAATAAGTATTTAATCTAATTATCTCCAAACCACAAGGCATAAAAATAAATAATCCATTATATGTTCCATTAATCAAATATAGCTAAACTAATCAAATATGCATTGGTTGCACTCACATGATGAATCATGCGCATCTTCAACAGCTTCTACGTCCATCGCAGCAACATGTCTATATGTCAGTGCATTCATATATTCTTCAACAGTAGGACCTGCATCATCAACTAAAAATATTCGACATCGAAAGGGTGAGCACACATCACAGCTTAGTGAGCAAACAAAACAATGCAACAAACATATGCATGCATTCAATTCATATCTTTGGTCTGGTTTTTAAGTTTGCAATGTGCTATAGAAAGGTTTGGGGCCCCCCGCACCTCTATACATGAGTGTGTGAATCCGCCCAATAGATCAAACACCATTGTCGTTCTACATGCACCCACCATGGAATAGAGATAGAGCTAAAGTGTTCGGATCAAACACCGCCAATACTTCCCCTGATGCCCTACCCATACCAACACGTAAGCCCCTATTGGCAAGGGCTTGCAAACTAGGCTCGCAACTAACCAATCCTAATGCCAAACAGTATATCCAAGGCCTCACCCCAGCATCCCTCAATACGTCCATAGAGATACAACTATGGCCCCCTGATAGAGTCAGAGACCACACGGTCTGAGACCACCTCCCCTGATGCCCTACGATGTAATAATTCTGCTAAGGTAATGGTAATACGACGATGTTAGTGGGCAAGACTTGAGTAGAGATAGAGCTAGAGTCTGGTGACGAGGTCAAAGACCACCATGTCACATCTTCCCCCTGATGCTCCACTCGCATCCAACACACCAACCACACACATACATTCACATGCCTATTCCTAGCACCATCATCATCATCATGTTATAAATAAATGGAATTAAATATGCATGACCAGTAATAGTAGGAATATTGGATGACATGTGAGATACACATTACAAGCATACAAGCTTAGAATCAATCATGGCATTGGACTCAATAAAAATAGACAGTTCGTTATTATCCAATTAGTTTAGGTCTTGTTCCCTCACCTGTTAGCAAATCTCGATCTCCTTCCAAGTCTTGAAATTCTCTTTCAATCAATTTAACAATCTAAAAGTTATATGAATTTAAGTTAGGGTTCATATATAATATGTTACAGTAGTAAGAAATCGAAACAGAGCATTGATAGGTGTCTGATTGGTCCTATGGTCTCATACTGTATCGACCTTACTGCCTACGATCGATCCCTTACGGTCGCATATGGTGCGACCGTAGCTGCGACC
Organism: Protea cynaroides; assembly: GCA_028583415.1. Lineage (NCBI taxonomy): Eukaryota > Viridiplantae > Streptophyta > Magnoliopsida > Proteales > Proteaceae > Protea > Protea cynaroides. The sequence goes on from CM053271.1 coordinate 58,022,482, forward strand.
ATATGATTCCTGAATCTTTCCGAATGCCTATGGTCGATCCTCTGATCAAGCTAATTATGCTATGGTCGACCGTAGCTGCGAGATTTCTGGTCAAAGACTACATGCAATTCGAGTTCTTCCTGGGTCAATTCCTCTGTTTTTCAATTGGGTTTGTCCTAAGGTCATCCTATGGCCATCATTAGCAGTTTCTTATCAACCCTAACCATCAAACTCATCCCCTATGGTTATCCTTGGAAATTACTCAATGAATCACATGGATAATGATAGGTTGACGTCCCCAATCATCCATAAAATCCTTAGTCCATAGAATTAACATCTTTAGAGATTAGGTTCATACCTTTGCCTGTGATAGAGAGTCAATCTCTTCTCAGTAAATCTTCTCCTTAGCCTTTTCTTCTTCTCCTTATCTTCCTTATCTTTTTCTAGGGTTTACTAATGTTCTAAAAGAGTAAAAAAGGACTGAGCAATGTCCTTTATATATAGGAAAACTCTCCATATATAATCCTCTTTCAATTAGGAAAGAAATCCCTTAGTTTAGGAAAGTTTTCAGAACTCGGAGTCTAATCTGGGGTCTCACGGTGGATGGCTACGGTCGTAGAACCCGTCGACCGTAGGGTCAAAATCATCGATCGTGGGGTTCATGGTCTGAGATTTTTGTTTCCTTCCCTATGGTCGACCATACCTACCTAGGTATTCGACTATAGGTATGTTTTCATTGTTTTTAACTCGATTCTCATACCTGGTTTGTGATCCATCTTCAAACGATCAGTCCACTTGGTCGAGAAATGATGGAAAGATCTGGCACAACACGGTTAAACCGGGTTAGTGGAGTACGGGTCTTACAATAAGAGTCTCACACACCTTTTTCATCAGAAGGAGTTGAACATGAGACAGAGAAGATGGCCGGAGTTATTGAAGGATTATGATTACGATATCCAGTATCATTCAAGGAAAGCTAATGTAGTTGTTGACGCACTAAGCAGGAAAGCAATGACAACATCTCAGGAAGAAGATAGTACAAATGCTGCAGCATGTGTCACAGGAAGAGTATTTAATTACGATAACAAGTAGTTCGTGATTGATATTCCGAATGAATCACTGACCAAGGGTTTATTCATCTATTCTCAAATATGTTTGCTACATTAAAGATTATTCCTAATCTATTAGACGAAGTGAAAGAAGCTATTAAATCAGACTCTTATCTGAGAACGATGCAAGAAGACCTTGAAAAAGTAGGACTAACCCTGACTTTACTTTGGATTCTGAGAAAGTAATAAGATACAAAGAGAGAGTATGTGTTCCTGAAAATGAAGACTTGGATATTAGACATAGACTAATGAAGGAATCTCACACCACCGCTTATTCGATACATCCTGGAAGTACAAAGATGTATCATGATCTGAAGAAACTATATTGGTGGAGAGGAATGAAAGTAGATGTAGCTAAATTTGTGTCTCAATGCTTGAATTGTCAGCAGGTAAAGGCTGAAAGGCAAAGACTTGCAGGATTGTTGCAGCCACTGCCAAAACCAGCATGGAAATGGGACTGCATCACTATGAACATTGTCACTGGGTTACGATTGACTCCCCAAGTAGTTGACGTGGTCTAGGTGATTGTAGATCGTTTGACTAAGACAGCTCATTTTATATCTATACGACCTCAGTATACCCTAGAAAGCTTAACTAAGTTTTATATAGATAATATTATCAGATTACATGGTGTACCTGAAAGCATTGTGTCCGACAGAGACTCATGCTTTACCTCAAAGTTTTGGGAAGGATTATAGAAGACTATGGGTACAACGTTGAAGTTTAGTACTGCATTCCATCCTCAGACAGACGGAGAGTCAGAGCGTACTATTCAAATTTTAGAAGACATGCTTCGAGCTTGCGTCATTGATTTCAAAGGATCATGGAATAAGAAATTACCATTGATTGAGTTCGCTTATAACAACAGCTATCAAGCTACAATACAAATGTCGCCCTATGAAGCACTATATGGTAGGAAATGTCAAACTCCTTTATTTTGGAACGAAGTTGGAGAACGGAGTATTGTTGGACTAGAGTTTGTTGAAGAGACTTGTCGAGTGGTCGACATTATCAAGGAAAGAGTCCGAACATCTCAGAACCGTCAGAAGCAATATGCAGATAATCGACGTAGAGATCTTGAATTCACCATAGGTGGTAAGGTATTTCTAAAAATATCTCTTATGCGTGGTTTGAAAAGGTTCGGACAGAAGGGAAAGTTGTGTCCCAGATATATTGGACCTTATGAAGTTCTAGTTAGACGTTGAAAGGTAGCATATCAGTTAGCACTACCACCATCAATGACTAGTGTACATGATGTATTCCATGTCTCACAATTGAAGAAGTACGTCAGAGATCCAACACACGTGTTAACAACAGATCCACCAGATTTGACTGAAGATTTGACGTTCGAAGTAGTACCTTTTGAGATCACTAGCCTGAAGATGCAACGTCTTCGCAACCGCGGCATCTACTATGTAAAGGTTACTTGGAGAAGCCAAGATGTAGAAGAAATTACATGGGAAGAAGAGAATGCTATGCAGAAGTAATATCCTCACCGATTCGACTAGGAAGGTATGTGTAAATTTTGAGGACAAAATTTATATAAGAGGGGGGGAGTTGTAAGACCCGCACTCCACTAACCTGCACTCCACTAACCCGGTTTAACCGTGTTGTGCCAGATCTTTCCATCATTTCTCGACCAAGTGGACTGATCGTTTGAAGATGGATCACAAACCAGGTATGAGAATCGAGTTAAAAACACTGAAAACATACCTATAGTCGAATACCTAGGTAGGTATGGTCGACCATAGGGAAGGAAACAAAAATCTCAGACCATGAACCCCACGATCGATGATTTTGACCCTACGGTCGACGGGTTCTACGACCGTAGCCATCCACCGTGAGACCCCAGATTAGACTCCGAGTTCTGAAAACTTTCCTAAACTAAGGGATTTCTTTCCTAATTGAAAGAGGATTATATATGGAGAGTTTTCCTATATATAAAGGACATTGCTCAGTCCTTTTTTACTCTTTTAGAACATTAGTAAACCCTAGAAAAAGATAAGGAAGATAAGGAGAAGAAGAAAAGGTTAAGGAGAAGATTTACTGAGAAGAGATTGACTCTCTATCACAGGCAAAGGTATGAACCTAATCTCTAAAGATGTTAATTCTATGGACTAAGGATTTTATGGATGATTGGGGACGTCAACCTATCATTATCCATGTGATTCATTGAGTAATTTCCAAGGATAACCATAGGGGATGAGTTTGATGGTTAGGGTTGATAAGAAACTGCTAATGATGGCCATAGGATGACCTTAGGACAAACCCAATTGAAAAACAGAGGAATTGACCCAGGAAGAACTCGAATTGCATGTAGTCTTTGACCAGAAATCTCGCAGCTACGGTCGACCATAGCATAATTAGCTTGATCAGAGGATCGACCATAGGCATTCGGAAAGATTCAGGAATCATATGGTCGCAGCTACGGTCGCACCATATGCGACCATAAGGGATCGATCGTAGGCAGTAAGGTCGATACAGTATGAGACCATAGGACCAATCAGACACCTATCAATGCTCTGTTTCGATTTCTTACTACTGTAACATATTATATATGAACCCTAACTTAAATTCATATAACTTTTAGATTGTTAAATTGATTGAAAGAGAATTTCAAGACTTGGAAGGAGATCGAGATTTGCTAACAGGTGAGGGAACAAGACCTAAACTAATTGGATAATAACAAACTGTCTATTTTTATTGAGTCCAATGCCATGATTGATTCTAAGCTTGTATGCTTGTAATGTGTATCTCACATGTCATCCAATATTCCTACTATTACTGGTCATGCATATTTAATTCCATTTATTTATAACATGATGATGATGATGGTGCTAGGAATAGGCATGTGAATGTATGTGTGTGGTTGGTGTGTTGGATGCGAGTGGAGCATCAGGGGGAAGATGTGACATGGTGGTCTTTGACCTCGTCACCAGACTCTAGCTCTATCTCTACTCAAGTCTTGCCCACTAACATCGTCGTATTACCATTACCTTAGCAGAATTATTACATCGTAGGGCATCAGGGGAGGTGGTCTCAGACCGTGTGGTCTCTGACTCTATCAGGGGGCCATAGTTGTATCTCTATGGACGTATTGAGGGATGCTGGGGTGAGGCCTTGGATATACTGTTTGGCATTAGGATTGGTTAGTTGCGAGTTCAGTTTGCAATCCCTCGCCAATAGGGGGCTTACATGTTGGTATGGCTAAGGCATCAGGGGAAGTGTTGGCGGTGTTTGATCCGGACACTTTAGCTCTATCTCTATTCCATGGTGGGTGCATGTGGGACGGCAATGGTGTTTGATCCATTGGGCGGATTCACACACTCGTGTATAGAGGTGCGGGGGTCACCAAACCTTTCTTTAGCACATTGCAAATTTAAAAACCAGACCGAAGATATGAATTGAATGCGTGCATATGTCTATTATATTGTTTTGTTTGCTCACTGAGCCATGATGTTTACTCACCCTTTCGACATCGAATATTTTTAGTTGATGATGCATGTCCTATTGTTGAAGAATATATGAATACGTCGACGTATGGACACGTTGCTGTGATGGACATAGAAGCTGTTGAAGATGCGCATTATTCATCATGCGAGTGCAACTAGTGCATATTTAATTAGTTTAGCTATATTTGATTAATGGAACATGTAATGGATTATTTATTTTTATGTCTTGTGGTTTAGAGATAATTGGATTAAATACTTATTTATTACTGTTAGACTCTCAGTTCATTGTCTGTAAGGCTTCCGCTTATTTGTTTATTACCTCTGATTCTTAATGTGGAATGTGTGTGTGGTTTGATATGGTGGGTATGACCTATACGAGATCCTAGTTGAACCATTGGTTTATTGGCAATTCATCACACTAATCTGGTTAGACCAGAATTGGGGTGTAACAACTTGGTATCAGAGCTATCTCAGGTTCTACCCATTGACCTAACTACTTCCACATGAATCATGAACTAAGTTAGGATAAAAAATTAAAAGCTGTAATAAGAACACACCATAAGCACCTGTGTTGTTTGAGACATAAACTGAAAGAGAATAATGCACATATGAAAGGGCGAAAAAATTTAATATATATAGATACCAAAATGAGAAAAATGTATATTCGAACCAGAGTACAGCCCACAATCCGGACAGTTACTCTGTAATATAAAAAGGGAAGAAGAAATAAATGGTATCATGGGGTTGAAGGTGCTGGAAGTGGAGGTGCCTCACGATCTCTATCATAGTCCTCAACATATACTCTCGCGAGCCAGGCCACCTGAGTCTGAGTCGCTCAGAGACTAGCTGTCAGATCTGCTACCTGCTGGTTGTAGAGTGCTAGACATCTAGAAACTCTCCTCCTCTCTAATCAGTCTTGCGCTGAACCTCCTGAATCTCACATAACAGCCCATCGTGTCATCTAGTGGTGGGCGTGAAGGGCCAGCTAAATGTGAAGCCCGAGAAGGGCCAGCTCTAGTAGAATGCTGTGGTGATGGAGGAGGGATGGCATCCACATCCATGTACATCCGATCATCATCCTCCTCATCATCACTCTCGTGTGCCTTTGCTGCTACCTCTGCCGTTGCTGCTGCCGCCGTCTCTGCATCTACTGCAGCTACCCGAGTGAGAGGACGTCTCATAGCATTCCTCTCGTCATCACTGACCTATATCTCTCTCATGCCCATCCTACTGATGGCCTCTCAATCAAGATCAGCTGAGAAGGTGTCCTCAAAGATCCTCTCATTTACTAGGTCCACCTGTAGACGAGCGAGTAAGGTGGAGATCAGCAGCCCATAGGGCAAGTTACCTCTCAAGTCAGGAAATGTAGCTCTATGCATAGTCCGAAGAATAATATATGGGAGGCAGACAGACTGCCTAGTACATATACAGTACAGCAGGTACTAGGTCAGCTGTGAGACCATCTCGTAGTGTCCACCCTGGGGAATAAGATTATGTTGGATAATCTTACAGTAGGCCTGTGGCTCTTGACGCAGGTTCACTACTTTCATCTCCCAGCGGTCATCCCAAAGAATTTGATTATCTATTTCTGCATGCACCTATGTAGACAGAAACTATGCCTCCCTGGGTGCACAATAAACCAACTAACCATCATTTGAGATGCCTAGGAGATTATCCAACTCCTCACAGTTGAAAGAGATCGGAACCCCTTTCACCCAACTGGTGATCCGAAGCTCTCTACCCTGTCAACATCCTCTAGGTCACCCTCTATCTCTAGGTGACAGTAGAACTGCTTGACCAAATCCGGACGAGTGCAAGCCTCGTACAGAATCACTAGAAGCCAGCCCATATCACCAAATGCCCTCTCCACAGCAAACAGGGCTAAGTGGGCTAACTTCACACACCGACCCCCTTCCACTTTCTTTCGATTAAACCAAGGGTATTGTGTTTCTGCTTCCACAGACCTGAAGCGAAGTGGGTCATGAACTCAAGGAACCTTAGTGCGAACCATGATAACGGCAATAGAAGAAAATAAGAAAAACAAGTTAGATAAATTTGAAAATTTGACAGCATAACGACATAGAATGGGAAAAAGCCTCACTTTTCATCCAAACATTTGGACAGGAGGACTTACATAGGTCCCAAACCATCTTGCAAGGCTCATACAATCGGAAATTTTAACTAGGTAGGTTGAATTTGAAGAAATTTTGACAATTGGGAAAAACCCCCAAAATTTAGGTAAAAAATGGGAATTTCAAAATTTTTACCAAACCAACAGATGAAACTCAAATTTTCTTGAGGGCTTTCATCCATTGGGTGGCCAATAGCAAAAGTCCCCAATACAAATCAATTTTTTATGGTCAGAAAAATATTAATTAGAAGAAAACCCTACAAATGGCAAAAACCGTAGGTATGAAAACTTAAAAATGGAGAAAAGTAGAGAACATACCTCAAGGAATGGAATGGAGATCATGGATCGATGGAAAAATCACTAAGTTCGTATGGTAGACACTGTAGCAACTCTGTTCAAGATTACCAGACTGAATTTGAGTCACTCTTTTACTTTGCCCCGGCCGGTATGTGTACTGAAGAAGCCAAGGCAAGAAAATTCTTCAAAGGTCTTCGTGGAACAATTTGAGCCATTGTCAAGACTCATGGACATACCATCTATGCAGAGTGTGTCCAACCAAGATAGTGGAAGATTCCCTTCGAGACAGCTATCAGGCTAAGAATAATTTCAGTAAGAAATTTACCACAACGCCTGATAAGAAGATCACTAAGAAACCATTTCAGCGCAAGTTTAATAATAAGAGCGTTGCTGCTACAAAGACTACTACAAAGACCTCTGCAAATACCAGTCCCGCTGGACCAATCAAATATTTCAACTGTTAGTAAATTGGTTATATCAGGTCTAACTAGCCAAAGCTTGCCCATGTGATGCAGGGCAATGTATTTGTGATGTCAACCGAGGAAGCAGAAGGAGCCCCTAGTATAGTGATAGGTATTTTATATTCTAGTATTGTGATTATTTCGATACTACTGCATGCTTGTATATGGGTTAACATATGGACCATACAAATTAGGCATTCTTAGGATATCTGATCACCCAACTCGAGTTCTATTTGATTCTGGAGCTACTCATTCATTCGTGTCACCTGAGTTTGCCAAGAAGCTATCTATGACTACAAAGCAGCTAGTATCTGAGTTAATTATGCGAACTCTTTTAGGACTGGAAGTAGTACTAGCAGAATACTATGGACCATGTCAAGTTCGGCTAGAGGATCATAATCTGAATGTTAATTTGATCCAACTCAACATGTCAGATTTTGATGCCATCCTAGACATGGACTGGCTCTCCACCCACCGAGCCAGCGTGTTTGTACTGAAAGAAAGATTCTTTTCCAACCAACTGATGGTAGACCTTTCGAATTCATTGGAGATAAACCTAGAAAGGGTAAGAAGTTATTCATATCTGCATTGCAAGCCTGCAAACTATTGTAACAAGGCTGCATTGGTTACTTAGCATCTGTGATTGACACTACTGTAGAGTTACCAACCCTTGACCAGATAGATGTAGTGAATGAGTTCCCAAATGTATTCCTGGAAGATTTACTTGGTTTACCTCTTGATCATAAAACTGAGTTTGTGATTGATCTAGCCCCTGGAGTTGCTCCTGTGTCTAAAGCCCCTTACAGAATGGCGCCCTCTGAGTTAAAGGAATTAAATGTTCAACTCCAAGAACTCTTAGACAAGGGATTTATAAGACCTAGTATATCCCCTTGGGGTGCACCAGTCTTGTTTGTCAAGAAGAAAGATAGAAGCGTCCGATTGTGCATCGATTATCGTAAGCAAAACAAGCTTACTATCAAGAATCGATATCCTCTGCCCAGGATTGACGATCTATTTGATCAGCTCCAAGGTGCTCAAGTATTCTCAAAGATAGATCTTTGATCTGGATACCTTCAACTGAAGATCAAAGAATGTGACATTCCAAAGACTGTCTTTAGGACTCGATATGGACACTATGAGTTCTTGGTCTTGTCTTTCGGATTAACTAATGCCCTCACGTCATTCATGGAACTCATGAATAGAGTGTTCCATGACTTCTTAGACCACTCTATTATTGTGTTCATTGATGACATTTTTGTCTACTTGAAGAGTGTAGAAGATCATGTCATACACCTTTGCTAAGCTTTGCAAAGACTTAGACAAGAGAAGCTGTTTGCCAAGTTCAAAAAGTATAAATTCTGGTTGAGAGAAGTTACGAGATATCAGTGGATCCAAGCAAAGTCAAAGCCGTACTCAACTGGGAAGCTCCGAAGACTATTACCGAAGTTAGAAGCTTTCTTAGATTGGCAGGACACTACAGAAGATTTATTGCTGACTTCTCCAGAATAGCCATTCCTCTGAGGCAGCTTACAAAGAAGGAAACAAAGTTCATGTGGTAAGAGAAATGTAAAGCAGCATTCCAGTTACTAAAAGAGAAGCGGATTTCTGCTCCAGTGTTGACCTTCCCCTCTAGATCAGAAGGTCTTGTTGTACATTCTGACGCATCCAAACTAGGACTTGGTTGCGTCCTCATGCAAGAAAGTAAGGTAATTACCTTTGCCTCTAGACGACTGAAAGAACATGAGAAGAACTATCCAACTCGTGATCTTGAGCTAGCCATTGTAGTGTTTACACTCAAGATATGGAGACACTACTTGTACGGAAAAAAGTTTTAGATAATGTCTGACCACAAGAATCTCACCTACTTATTCAATCAGAAGGAACTCAACATGTGACAAAGAAGATTGTTAGAACTACTGAAGGATTATGATTATGATATCCAATATCACCCAGGAAAGGCTAACATAGTAGCTGATGCCCTTAGTAGAAAAGCCAGAAGCAAAGGAGATGCTAAGGCTAGCGACTACGTTTTATTTGAATCTTAAGTCATTCCTCCACCTTTAGCGGAAGACTCCATTGCTAGTGCTATACTAGAAGAGTTAATTGAAGCTACTACTGACACTCTAGGTGCCCTTCAACTACAATCGACGTTGCTGTAAGAGATAGAAGAAGCAAAAAATTGGACCATCACCTTAGTGCATTGAAGAGTAAACTCGAGAATGGAGAGTATGTGTGCCAGAATCGGCAGAAGACGTAAAGGAGAAGATTCTGATCGAAGCCCATTCATTCCCATACTCTATGCATCCAAGAAGTACAAAGATGTACCATGACTTGAAGAAGGAATTCTAGTGGAGAGGTTTGAAAGCTGATGTAGCTCGATTTGTATACAAGTGTTTAATGTGTCAACAAGTAAAAGAAAAATGTCAAAAACCATCTAGAAAACTGCAACTGTTACTCGAACTAAAATGGAAGTGGGACCATATCACCATGGACTTCGTCACAGGATTACCTTTGATAGCACGCTCTATAGACGTAGTCTGGGTTTGTGGATAGGTTTACTAAAACAGCAAAATTCATTGTAGTTCAACCTCAGCACTCCATGGATAAACTAGCTAGACTGTATATCGATCAAGTTATCTGCTTATACGGTGTCCCAGCTAGTATTGTGTCCGATCGCGACCCTAAATTTACATCCATGTTCTTGGAATGATTACAGAATGCAATGGGTACTCAACTGAAGTTTAGTACTGCCTTTCACCCTCAAACAGATGGACAATCTGAGAGAACGATTCAAATATTGGAAGATATGCTTAGAGCCTATGCTCTAGATTTCAAGGGAAAATGGGATCAAAATCTCTCATTGATGGAGTTTGTATATAACAATAGCTATCAGTCCACTATCAAGATGGCATCCTATGAAGCATTGTATGGAAGGAAATACAAAACTCCCTTGTATTGGAATGAAATCGGTAAAAGAAGAATACTTAAACGAGATATTGTCCAAGAGACCTACAAGAATGTTGATCTGATAAGGGAAAGGATTAAAGCTACTCAATCAAGATGATAGAGCTATGCAGACCTTCATCGTGAAGATCTTGAATTTAAAGTAGGTGACAAAGTATTCCTGAAAGTGTCACCATTTAAAGGAATTCAAAGATTCAACAAGAAGGGAAAGCTAAGTCTAAGATACATAGGACCATACGAAATACTTATCTGAAGTGGAGCTGAGGCTTATCAACTAGTCAACTAGCTCTACCTCCCGCACTTGCTAGTGTCCATGATGTATTCCATGTGTCGATGCTAAAAAAAATACATCACCGACCCATCACATGTGTTGAACACAGAACTTCCCATGATGGATATGGACCTGAGTTACGAAGTGGAACCGTTGGTAATCCTGGATTGAAAGGTTCATCAACTAAGAAGCTGATCCATTGCTTACATCAAGGTGCAATGGAATAACCATACTAAGGATGAAGCGTCATGGGAGAAGGAAGATGAGATTCGTGAGAAATACCCATAGTTGTTCAAAGAACAAGGTAAGCAAGTTTTGAGGACAAAATTATTTTTAATGGGGGAGGGGGGGAATTGTTAAAGCCACACCCAAAAATACGAGCTAATTTGAATTTTTTTCTCACATAATAGGTTCTCCTACCGACACTAGCCTAGTTTCCGTATCATTAATGGAGTGTATAAAACTCTAGGTAAGGGTTAAAACCCTTCTTACTATTAGTGTAGAAGCTCTGTATAGAATGAATCAGTTAAACTAATTAAGACCTAGCCATTCTAAGTCAATTCAAAGTAGGTAGTTGACCAAGGTAGTCGACTACAATGAGTTGATCGACCGCCTGTATTCGATCGACTGCATGAACCCAGAATTGGGCCAGTCCGAGTCTATTTTAGTTGGGCTTGGTTCTAATTGGTCCCAATTGGTTCCTAATTACCCACGATCATCCCTAAACATGTGGGACCTACTTTTGAATATATTGGGAAGGCAATTGACAACCTTCGGGCCTCCTTCACTACACTCATACTAGGACTAGGACTATCAAGAGAAGAATTACAATGCAACTCTAACTCTTGTATCAACCCCTTAATAAAAACTCTTTATGAACCCTAATTGAAAACATTAGAACCTCTGACACGTTCTAAGAGAGAGAGAGAGAGAGAGAGAGAGAGCAAGTTGAAGGAAGAAGAAAAGGAAGAATAACCATTGAAGGTCCTACTTCAAGCTTCTTTTTGCAATAGCTTGTGTCTAAGCAGTGAGGTAAGCCTAAAAACTATTTTTACTTGATTTAGGTTGAACCCTTGATGATCCTATGAGGTAAACCCAACCTTTGATCATGCTGGAGTAAGATTCCAGAAGAAGCCATTAATGGAAAATAAGTTGAACCCTTTCATAATGTTGATAATGAACAAACTGATACAAGCATTAAAGTAAGACTTTAGGATGATTTAAAACATTCAAATATGATTGGAATATGTCCATTAATATTATTTTGATACTTAGAAACCCCCTGGTGAAGCCTTGGACCCCGTGCTTAAGAGAAGCGATTGAAATTGAATTAGTTTGAGCTCTCTAGTACAAGGCAGTTGACCAAGGAGGTTGACTAAAGTGAGTTGATTGATTGCTTCTGCTGTGATTGACAGCATGGCTTATAGTAAGTTATATTCTTGGTATTTTTCACCCCAATTACCTATTTAGACTATGTTAATCACCCTACACCTCAAGAATGATATAATAAACATGTTGGAAGGATTGGATTGAGTAAAATGTGCTCCCAAGTGTATAGGTACGTGTGGTTGCAAAGACGATATATTCTGTTATAGACCATACTTGCACATAACCTATGGGAATAAGATTTTACCCTAACCAGTAATTTAAACCCATTATAAAACACTTGTAGAAGTGACCCTATAGAGGTGCAAGCCTCTGGAACCCATCTATGCTAAAATTACCTAGGCAGTTGACAAGACAGAGATGATCGACCACCATAGCTGATCGACCACCTCGATCGACTACCTCATTATAACAAGCTTATTTTGGTTGTATTTTCAACCAAGGACTTTGAGACTTAACCAAGTGACCCTAGGACATGTTCTTAAGACTAATGAGGATACCCTAGACCTAATGGAAGCGAGAATAAATAATCATAAGTAACATTCATACCTCAATTGTAATAGGTAAGCCGACATAAGAAAACAAGGAAAAAGACTCTGTCTGCAACAGAGTAAAGCTTAGCTCACTAGATACAGGTGAGGGATTAGTACATGTTTTATTTTCTTGTTTCTGTGCATATGTGTTTGCTACTTGTTTGGATTACTGTGTGATAACATGCCATCCAGTACCTGTGATATCTGTTCATGCATTTGCATATTATAACTCTATATTAGATTGGTTGATTATGTAATTGTTTGATAGCATATGGATGTTTGACAAACAATCAATATGGATGTTTGACAACATGATTGTTTGCCATTCGCTTGTATCCTAGTGGATCTAGATAGCTAGAATGGGATGATTTATCTTGGTCCATTAAGCTAGGATACGGGTACCTGCATTAGTAATATTTCTTGGTTTAGGTATCAACATCCCGTGATAGGCAACCCTTGCCAATATGGGTTTAGGTATTACCATATGCTTATTGTGGATTAACTTTGGGTATGCCCCTTTCGCAGCTGGAGCAAGGAAATGGACAAGCTTGGGAGCCAGCCTCTAGTGTCTTAGGTAGGAGTTAGGGATGAGTCTGTTTTATGTGCTTACGCATCAGGAATTGGGCAGTGAGTACCCAATGAAGTGGTTGAGGCATAGAATAAGATGCCAGGAGGAAACCTATGATGGGAGAATGCTGGTACAATTCCAAGTTGATATACTTGGGTTGTATTTTTCATTCTTTGGGTAATGTATCACATGAGATGAGGAGCCAAGTGTGTTGCATTCGCCTCACCCGTGCCTGTATGTTCATTACCATGATTTAGGTGTGAAGTGACTTGCGCATGCTTATTTATAGACCATTTGGACCGTAATAATTTATCATGCATTGTGTGCTTGAGTGTGCTAATTTCTCACTGAGCGCATGGTTTTGCTCATCCCTTTATATGTACACTTTTTTTTTTGATTCTTGTACAGATTATTTAGCTGATAATTATGTGATTAAAGATGAAGAACTTAAAGATAATTCACATGATTCCTCATGTGAATGCGATGATTGTCTTTATGGTTAGAAGACAATGACTCTGAAGGACAAAAGACTTCTCTGTCTAAGAGAGAAGATTACTTTAGTAGTTTTTACTTAGGATAAATTATAATTTTATTTATTTGTTTATTTTAGGCGGACCCGTGAGTTTTATTTAATTACTCAGTACCTAGTATTATGTTATTTATGTTTTGGTTTGAAGATAAATAAATCTTTATTACTGTTATTTAAAACAATTAGACTTGGTTTGATGGTTCCTAGTTATTGATTCCACTATTATTTGATTTGCGCTCTTTGATTCCCATAGTCTGTACTATGATTAACGGAAGATTTGTGTTATGTTATGGACTGTAAATGGATCTTGGTATGGTAGTACTTGCACAATGAAGAAACCATGGTCATACCAAAACATTAGGGTTTTGGGGTGTGACAAAACCTCTGAAATTTACTAGAGTAGGGAATAATCCACTACAACCAGCAATTTGGATTAAGTCCATTGAGAAGACACTGGAATGATGATCTACACCGAAGAAGAAAGATTCTTTGTGCCATTTATATGCTCGAGGGTAAACCTAATACATGGTAGGAGTTCACTCAGCCTTTCCTAGTTGCAAAGCACCCCCAAATAACTTGGGAAATTTTCAAGGAAGCTTTCTTTAACAAGTACTTTCCAAGAAGCTTCAAGGATAGGAAAGCAGTGGAATACCTAAATGTGTCTCTAAGACAGTAGTCAGTGGATGACTACCAATACAAGTTTGAAGAACTGTTCTATTTTTCTCTGGCAAGTATGAATGAGGAAGTGACCAAGGCTCGCAGGTTTATTAAGGGGTTGCGAGGTAACATTCGAGCTACAATGGACTCCTTAGGTACTTTGAGTGTAAGACCCGTATCGAACTAACCGGTCTTACCACCTTGTACCAGGTCTACCTGTCATGGTCGAGCCAAATGGACCAAGTGCGTGAAGGAAATAGTAAGACCAGGTATTAAACTAACCCAAAAATAGTAAAATAGGGGGTAGGGTCGCATACACAAATAGGCAGGGTCGACCCCACCTCATTTGGAAGTTAGACCCCTGAATTTTAGACCTAGGGTTGGACAATTTAGACCCTAGGGTCGGACGGGATCTCCGATGTCACACCCCAATTCCACACATTTCAGAATGGTGTGATGAACCGCTAATAAACCAACGGTTCAACCAGGATCTCAAATAGGCTATCCCCGCGTTAACTGAACCCCCATACATCCATGTCATAATCAGAGTAAATACACAATAGCGGAAGTCTTATAATAAAATGAACTGAGAAACTAAGATGATATTAATAATTTAATAGCAAATTATTCTGTTTCCAACTAAGACATAAATATTTAAATACCAAATACATGTCTTAATAAATCCAAATAAAGAAACCTATAAAACATCTAATCAAATACACACGAGTTGCACTCGCAAGAGGAGTCGTGTGTATCCTCTTCAGCTTCAGCTTCCATCGCCGCTACCGTCCCATACGCAGAAGCATTTATATAATCTTCAACCGTATAACCTGCATCATCAACTAAGAATATTCGACGTCGAGGGGTGAGCACACATCACGGCTCAGTGAGTAGCCAAAACAATGCAACAATACATATGCATGCAAAAAGTCAATTTATATCTTTGGTCCGGTTTAAAGTTTGCAGTATGCAATAGAAAGGTTTAGGTAGCCAAAGGTCGCGTTTATTGACTCCGCCTCTATACACGAGTGTGTGACGTTACCCGAAGATCAAGTTTATCGTCAACTCACATGCACCCCATCATGAACATTATATAACAAAGGTTACGTTTATTGCTATATAGTGCCATACCAACACGTAAGCCCCTGTTGGCGAGGGCTGCAAACTGGGCTCGCAACTAACCAATCCTAATGCCAAACAGTGTATCCAAGGCCTCACCCCAGCATCCCTCAAAATGTCCATAGAGATAGAGCTAAGACCCCCCGGTAGAGTCAGAGACTACAAGGACCGAGACCACCTCCCCTGATACTCTACAACATAATAGTTCTGCTAAAGTAATGGCGATACGACGATGTCAATGCACAAGACTTGAGTTAGAGATAGAGCTAAAGTGCTGAGACCCGCCAAAGGT